>JAEIIG010038194.1:0-74053 GCA_018904695.1 Drosophila parvula | reverse complement strand
ACAGAGGCGTGTTTTGGCCATCAATGCCCGCGTTTCCACCTGAACCCTGGCACAAAATTGCCTAATAGTAGCCATAAATCCCTCCTGCCTATCCTCAGTCCACTGTTCCAACTAAAATGCATTATATTTCTCTTGCAGAACACACATGAGACCGCCCAGGCCATTAAGCGCATGCCCCTGCGCCGTGCCCAGCGCTACCTGAAGGCCGTCATCGACCAGAAGGAGTGCGTGCCCTTCCGCCGCTTCAACGGTGGAGTCGGCCGTTGTGCCCAGGCCAAGCAGTGGAAGACCACGCAGGGACGCTGGCCCAAGAAGTCCGCCGAGTTCCTTCTGCAGCTGCTGCGCAACGCAGAGGCCAACGCTGACTGCAAGGGTCTGGATGCCGACCGTCTGGTTGTCCATCACATCCAGGTTAACCGCGCCCAGTGCCTGCGTCGCCGCACGTACCGCGCTCACGGTCGCATCAACCCCTACATGTCGTCGCCGTGCCACGTCGAGGTGATCCTCACCGAGAAGGAGGAGGTCGTCTCCAAGGCCACCGATGACGAGCCCACGAAGAAGAAGCTGTCCAAGAAGAAGCTGCAGCGCCAGAAGGAGAAGATGTTGCGTTCTGAATAAAATGTGTTCTGGGCGAGAGCCGCCCAAGCCGATGTCACCTATTGAATGAAGCTCCATCTTTTTTTTTTTTACATAATATAACTAAAAGAAAGTTAAATGTGCATCGTGTGTGTGTGTGTGTTTGTATATTGGCTAGGAGAGTTGGATGTGGATAAAACAACGCAAGCGCGCGACTTGACCACCTGGAAATGTGATGCGTTTTGCTTTAACCTCAAGGTCTCCCTTTTTATTTAAAGGGAACAAATGTTGGTCCGTGCATGTGCCTTGGACACTGGATGTCTTAAGTGGTGTCAGCTAAGGGTTCAAGGAAGGCTCGATGCTCTGCTGAATTGGTTCCTGTCCTTCCTCTCCATCCTGTTCTGTTCATCCTGCTAAGGATTCTTTGTGAAGATGAATGCTTGGGAGGCATTGTTTTAGGCACTCACGATGAAGGCATGGACATCGAACCAACAACAAAAGCACCCTTAAGTAGTCATTAACCTGACGGAATGTGCCAGCCATAGTTAAATCAAAGTCGGTTTTGATTTTTGTAATCTGTTCTTTAAAAACAAGGAGGCAGCTAAAGGAAGGCATGGCTTAGGGATCTTGTTTTTGACGTTTTTTTCTATTAATATAAGTATAATTAAGCATTATTCTCTTAAACAACCATTGAAATGCTTGATGATTAACAGTTGGTTCGTGCAATCACTAAGTGTCCAGCCAAGCTCTCAACAAGACGCGATTTTGAGCTTAATGCATATCCAAAGCTTACGACGGGTCTTCGTGTTGGTTTTTTGGCGTTGCATATTTTTCAGGGCCCTGCGATATAAAATATTATATATTCTTTAACGGTCACGATTACCAATTTAAGACAGTTAAATAAATAGCTTACTTCGGGAAGCTGAAGTTAAAAAGTTAAAACTATATATCTATATGGCTTTTTAGCCAGTAAATATCCCGAAGAAGGCCTCAGTTCTGCGGACTTGAAATCAATTCGATGCACAAAAATCAAAAATGATTTATAATTGTTTTATTTGGTTAATTTAATATATAAAAAACACATTTGAAGGAGACATTTTGTTTGTCTGGTTACCACCATAATATAGATTACAAATGATAGCTATAATATGCTGGGATCCCTGCAAAAAACAATTAAAGTTTTGCCGAAACCCGGGATTGAACCGGGGACCTTTAGATCTTCAGTCTAACGCTCTCCCAACTGAGCTATTTCGGCGCCTTGTGCTAAATACTAATCCCGAATTAATGAGATAAGCCGCTGCCTTATTTAGAGATTCTTTGGAGTTCATCAATAGTCATATAATAAGTCTTTTAATAAATAAAATCTTCTCAGCTCAGAGCCGTGCATAGATTATCCCATTCGGATGGGGCCGTGGAACAATGGAGCATTCACTTTGACCGCCGCACAATTCCCATCATAGATTTAAAATCAAATAAATTTAGTTAAATCATAAATATTACATGTATAATTTATTTGGTCTATATTAAATAGTGGGAATGTCTTAACGAATGAACATTTAATGTAAGAAATTAACACTGGAAAACGCTAATCATATCAGTTGGATTAATTTAATAATTGGAAATCAGGTCTTAAGGAATATTTTCGTTGGGGAAACTTCCACTGATGGCAGCCCTAAGCACCTCGGGGGCAATGGATTTTACACGCATATGAAGCTGGCCATAAAATTAGCTGGACACTAACCGCATCCGTCCCGTATTGTCCCTTCATTTTGTTAGTCACTTATTAGCGGCGTAAAATCGAGGTAACCCAGGTGAGACTCTTGGCCGGGATGGGATCCACCAAAAAAAAAAAAAAAAAAGTGGAAACAATAAAAAGGGGAACACCAAACCGGTCGAGGAAGTGCCATCAAACTCCTCGCCCGGCATCAGGAGATCGACAGAGTTCTTTGCTAAATCGTTTATTGTACTCCGAAATTTGGCGTTAAATACAGTGAGTATTTTTAGAGTGCGGTTGCCCGGATCCATTCGGAAATTTATTCATGATTCACGCCTAATTGCAGGTGTCGCCGGGCCAGCAGCATTCCATCGGAACGTGTATGGATTTTTTTCGATTTCCATCTGTTGAGGTCAAGAGTCGGAGAACTCTGGCTAACTGTCGCGTTGCACGTGCCCTCATCGTCGTCGTAGTCGGTGTCGACGTGGCTCCGTTAGTGGGCTCAGTCCACACACACAGTTAGTCCAAGGATCCGGTTACACCCAGCGGCACTTAACTGGAGCTGCCAACCGAGCGCTGCCTTGAAAGCGCTTGCGCCGCTTGTGGGCGTTCAAGCAAAACAAGAACTAAATAGAGCCCAGGCCGGGCGGCAAAACAAAGCTACTCGAACTTGACACTTCGAGCCACCGCCGAGCCACCCACCCACCCACTTACGTCATACCAGCAGCAGCTAGGCACCCGGCCAAGACCCAACCAACAACAACACCCGGCCAAGAGCCAAGAGAATTGGCAACGAGAAAAAATTAGCCAAAGGCAACACCTGCAAAAAAGCCGAAACACAAAAGCACAAAAATCACCATGGAATTGGAAACTGGTTCCGAGGGGAAGCTGTGGGTAAAATCTGGAGGAGATCCGTGAGTCAGCCAATCTTGCTGCACCGATTTACGGCACGCACGCATATGAGTTTCCTTGGTAATGATAGGCGGAGGCAGCAAAACAACAACAGCAAAAAACCCCCTAAATTGCAGGTCTCTCGGACGTCAGGCATCGCTGGGAACTGGATTTTGTAGCGATTTTTTTAATGTATTCCCCGAAAACCAAGAATTCATCTCCGAACTTAACCCACTGAGAGTAAAAGAAATATATATACCAAGAATCCATCTCCGAACTTAACCCACTGAGAGTAAAAGAAATATAATATACCAAATAATTTGCAATATATAATTCTATTAAAGAATATTGTAAAGATATAATATAGAGTCTTGGCAAATTATGATGTTTTTATGATATTTAAAGAATCTTTTTCTATGATGGTCTGACATATTATATAATATTTCAAGAAATATCTCTCATATATTTCAGATAAGTGATATTTTTTGGTTCTGCCCAGGGTTAACTATTGGTATCTTAAGGTTCAGGCCAGAGATCTTTGGCAGAACCAGGCCCAGACAAGCACCACTCTTCGTCAGAGTTCACCTATCTCTTTCTCACGATGGCTCGAAAAAGAGAGAGTCCCAAAATGGAGACGCTAGCCTGAAGAGACGTTGGAGCGTTGTGTTGATCGGGGAATCCACCGCGGTCTCGATCTCGATTATGCGTGGATTTTCCATAGCTGCTAACTGGTTTTATTTTTCAGCGATGATTCGCTTGTTTTCGCTTGGTACGAGAAGAGAGCGAATGGCGTAAACAAATCTACAAAATCTACAAATCTACAAAGATGTGCGGGATCCAAGGGCAAGAGCATGATGGCTAGGCAAGCAGCTCAAGAGAGCCGCAGCGCCAATTTTTAAGTATCAAATAAGATGGAAATCCTAAAGTATAATTGCTTTGAAAACTAATTAAACTATATTAAAAGAATTGAGAAGATTTAATCAAAAGAAATGTCATGCCCTAATAGGCTTACAAGATTCGCGATAATTTAAGAGTTTGTTAAGGGTTTTTGGACAGCTACCATTAATTTTGTGCTCCGTGCTCGGGATCTCTCTGTGGAATGGTGACAATCATCGAGAAGATAACACCTGCAGCCGAACAAGAGAAAAAAAAGGAGGCACGGCCGATTTTGCCCGGATTAATCAGTCCTTTGTTCGGATCAATGACACTATTTTTGGACTCAAAGGAGGAGAGTCTTGACTAAGTAACAGCCGCAGACGCAGACGCAGCCGCCGCAGCCTCCGAAGAGAGCGGCAACGCTTTGCGTTCTCTTCTCGAGTGCTTTTCAATTCTCTCGCGAGCGTTTCTTCCGAGCCGAGCTCAACTTTGCATTGTTAGCCGCGCTGCCAGCGTCGCTGTGCGCCGACGCCGGCGTTTGGGCGGTTTTCCTTTTTAAATCGACGGTGGGCGATGCCGTGCTTAGTTCTGTTCGCAAAACGCAGTCAATTGGACGTGTCCAAAAAAAAGGTCCAAGTGGATTTTAAGCCCAGTGTCCCAGTCCCAGCCAGAAGAAGTCGAAGAAGAAGTCCCAGTCCCCCTCAAGAGCGGACGGAGTAGGCTGTCTTTCCTTCTCCTTCTCAACGCCATTAAATTGTTTGTTCAGTGTAAGTGGCTTCTCGTCGGGAGTGTGTTTGTGCCAGTGTGCCAGCGTGCCAGCGTGCTAGAGTGCTGCTTGTGTGCAAAGAGTGTTTTTCTTTTCCTGTCGCGCTTTATCTCCGGCGACATTCCGGGGAATTGGCTAATTGGAAACTTGAGAAAACTGAAACTGAAACTGAGGCAAAGAGATGTCGGAATATTATTAAAAAAAAAAAACAATAACGCCCTGACAGTGTGCTCAATTGCTTGGCGACGCGTGCTTGTGTGCAATTAATTTAAATCCATCGTCCAATAATTCTCGAGAACACTTTGTGTGTCAGTGCCAAACGCTATCGATCGATCGACTGTCACAAGAATTTTACGTACAGCATTCAGTATTTGTATTAGACGGGGAAAAAGTGCATGCATCAGTGGTTATTCTGGGGAATGACCAGAAAAACCACACAACTATTAGTTAAGAAAGGTTCGAACAAAAAAAAAACCCCAGAGACACACTCTATTAGTAAGTGATCTCAAAGGCAAGACATAATGCTGGAGGCAAGGTATGTAATTGACTTTGAGAGCCATACGAGATAGTATCTAGGTTTTCTAAAAAAAAAAGATCTAAAGACAGTATACTGAAGATGAGGTTCGTCCTTGAGAGTGTCGAGTTGGAGTCTTGATAAAAGCTAGATTCTAAATCAAAAAAGAGGTTAAGCAGGACATCTTAAAGGAAGCATATCAAAAAATTAATAATATTTATAAGAAGGTTCTATAATTATTATTAATAATTAAAGGAAGGTAATAATTATAGGAAGGTTCTATAATTATTATTATTATTAAGATTTCGAAGTAAGTCCAGAAGGACTTGCAGACTTATAAATGCCGTTTACAGGTTCCCTATGAAGACATCTAGTTAAACCTGAAGAATTTCCCCATCACAGTGGTTATGTATTTCCCTAGATCTTAGATAACCCAGGAGATCCCTTCATTTCCTTTCCTAACTAGCCATATTCATGTAAAGTCTAATCACTTTCATGGACCATTAGAGGAACCACTCACAGTGTGATTAACTTGTGATTAACAAATATGCAAGTCGATGTAGTTATAATAATGATCGCCAATGACCAGAAGTGCTAAATGCAAACAGTTGTGATTAGGTGTCTAAGTCTTAAAATTCCTCATATCATTAATAAGCGCGCCAATGAGCTTGGAAACCTTCAGGGGGGGTAAGGGACAAGGCACTAGAGCTACAAACATACATACATAGTAAACCATTAACGTTCGTGTTTTTGAGCTGATCAATATTGACGCAACTCGGTTGCTGTCAACAAAGTACTGACTGATGGCATCGCCAGCCACTCCCACCCGCCGAAAAAAAAATAAAAAACTAATGAAGCTATCTAATCAGTAAAGAACAGGAAGGAAAACCCCTTCCGAAGAAAGGGCAAGACTAACTGGAGCTCACAGAGACGACGGAGTCTGTAGCGAGATTGTTCTGCGGTCCAGTGAATGAATGAATGGAGTGGCAATTGCGACGATTTGTTTAAAAACGTGTTATATAAATTTTTTGGTATTATCGCAACAGATTGAAAGCACCATTTAATTACAAATACAACTCTGGCAAGCATTTAATTTCAACTGTGAATTTAGACAGCGGCGACACGAATCGTATTTGTATTTCGCATTCCCACAACCAAACACAGAAACTCACATCCCGGTGGTGGGCGTCTTCTGAAGCTTGGTTCTCCTCTGGCCCCGCACCAGCTCCGTATGGGAGGTAGGTCGGTCCGGTCGATCGATCGATCGGTCGGTCGTTTGTGGGCAGTCACGAAGATCCGCGAGATCCGATGCAAAATATAGAAATAAATTATGAAGACAAGTTCAAATTGCTAATGAGCAATTGCATAACTGTGTCTGATTTTGATTAGCATTCCCTTTTTTCTAAAGTTTATACATACATACATTTTTTTGTTCAAATTAAATGTGTAATATATTAAGACACCTGGACTGAACGTACTGTGATGTATGTATAAAAAAAGAAAATATATTGCCCATCATATACGAAATATTATTAATAACAACATTTTTTTAACAGCTTTTTAAATATATTTTCAACAATGATAGTTTACTCTAGGTTAGGCCCTTCTTTATCATATATACAGATATAATCATATATACATATATAATCATATATAATATCATATATCAAAGAGAATATATATTTATCGCAATGTAAAAATATCGACAGTACCGATTAATTCACATATTCTACCACCTCTAGTGATCAGAAACGGTTTTGTAATTACCATTAACCGCTTAACCTCTAAACTCATTTCTTCGAGTACATTTTCCCTAATAGAGGTAGCGAAAGGGAATGGCAAATTGTCCGTATTAGTTGCAACAATTAGAAAGGTTGCTCCAGGTGTCGCAGATAAATCAGTTTAATTGATAACTCTCGCTTCGAGAGAACCGAGAATTAAGAATCACCTAATTGTTCGATCGCTAATTATGCCGTAAACGTAAATTGTGACTCTATCTGTAGGATTACAGTGGCATTTACGAGTTATGTACACACATATGGCTGGCAGCACTTATGCACTATACCGAGCGATATAAATGGTTAATTTATTGCCCTAAACCACTAACTCAAGAATTCTAAAAACAATAATTAAATATAATTAGCAAAGCCCACTCACTTATCTAGGCAGGAGCGGGGGCATTATAGTAATGAGACCTTTGAGCGGTTAGAGAGGTATCTCCACTGTCGGATCCATAGCACATACTATATATGCATATTATATATATTCACCGCTTGATTTGCATTTGTCGAACAAGCCGAGACGACGTAATTACCCGTAATTCGGGTTATACAGTCCCCCAGAAAGCCAGCCAGCCAGGCAGTCAGTCATCTTTTTTCGGAGCCACACTCAAGAGCAAAAGTCCGAGTGCGATGATGATGATGATGATGATCATCTTGGGACTTGCTTTCGATCGTGTCATGATTACTGGCTTGACCACCCCGTCTTATAATGCCCGCATTCAATTATTTTATAACGATTCTATAACTATTTCAACCATTCACTACCTCCGGCATCAGGGGACCCTTGTGCTTGGACAGACCCGGTTCCACGTGGTCACGATTCGATATATAATATGATATATGTAGGTATATTAGCATTTGCACCGTCTCTGATCGGTATCAAGATCGTTGACACCCCCGCCCACCAGCCCAAGCCACCTGCTTCCCAGTTGCCAGGTGCAATTCATTAAGATCGGAACACCTGGAACCCATCAGCTGAAGCTGATTCATTTCGGTTAATACTAAACGATCTTCCTCAAGCTTCCCGATTCAGTGTGTCACCTGGCGTTATCATTTCTGGCCGATTTGTTCCAGTTACCGTGTGTACTTTGGGGTTTGCATAATTCGGCTTGATCCACAGACATCCGGCAGCAGGAGGCACTTAACACTTTGGGGCCCAAGCCATGTGATGTCGGGCACTTAGCGGCTGCTAACTGACCACACTCAACGACACAACAGCGGACAGTTGATGGCTTCATTTGTACATATAATGTTGGGTTGGACCAGTTGTCGCACCTGCCATGCCATGAATAAATCAAAAAGCCAAAGGGGCGTCATCAGAATAAACAAACACGTTCACACCGTTAGACCTAGAGGTAAATGTCGATGTCAAGGTGGTCACGCAAAGCCCAAGTGGCTCAAAAGATCTCGCCACCCACACGGGCGGCTCTTGGCTAAGTAACTGCTAATTGCGGGCGAGACAGACACCTGGCCAATAAATTAACAATATTTATGAACAATTTATTAAAATCAGCATCCAAGAATCTGGCGACATGCAAAGCCAGGCGTCACTCATAATTGGGGGCCCCAAGTTGACCTTGGTTGCGGTTGCAACGGCTTGCTAGTTGGCTGGCTAGCTGGCTGCCTAGCTGGCTAGCTGCTCTTAGCCATGTTAATACAATTGAATAACGTGTAATGTGTAATAGGGGCATGCTTGAGTGCCATTTTGTCTGTCTGTCTGTCTGCCTGTCAACTCTGCTGTTCAAAGTGCTTAGACAACGACAATGACTTAAGGGGGCGCCTATTAGGGACAGAGCTAATCTTAGCCAGAATGTTCGTAGTAAACGGCGAGTTATTGGGAGCACAGACACCGACTGGGCAGGGTATCGGGCGGGTATTCCAACTCACACATTAGTCATTGTCCAAGCTTTACAATCTCTCGATTCGAGCGGCAGCCAAGCCTGACCGTTCCTGGTCTAATCTTGTCACGAACATAGGCTCCAGTGCTCGATGCTGTGTAATCCCACGCCTGACATTGACATTCTAAAGGTTGTAGCTCACTAGTCCCTTCGATCAAGTGATATCACTTCCAACTCATTACCTAGTCATAGGCCGAACAGGCCATAATTAATAGCAATTATTATATCAGTTTTATGCTTGCAACAATTCAATTTTTGCAATAATTTTATTGTTCACACAAGACACATACTATAAATCGCAGCAAGTGCCACTTAAATTTAATGCTCGAACGAGCTCTGAGCTGAGCTGGCATTGCCAAAGAAAGCCAAGGAGTTGTGGGAAGGTATGGGGGTATGGAGGGTACACAGGCCAAGTCACGTCTATAGCTGGGTCCGGTTTGGTCTGCTCTGGCCTGGTCTATTACGCGTTGCACCTTGGCATTGAACTAGAAATAGAAAACGAGATTTACAGCGCACGCACTGACGGATGTAATGCACGGCCAAGGCCAAGGCTAAGGTTAAGACTTCTTGCAATGCGCTACAAATTCGATTTCCATAAGAATCAATTCCATTTCAAGCTTCCTTGTTACCAAACTCTGTGACACACAATGGTCTCCAATGTCAAGGTTGCGTCTGGGCGTTTCGCTAAGCCGTCAACAATCACAAGTATGTCTAATATAATGGCCAGCTTCCTACATCGAATCTGCATATAAGACGGCGACGGCGAGACTCACGTGCCTCGGCTCAGCTTGATCGGTAATGCTCATATTTATGGCTCCATAACTGGTCAATGCCCATAGCAAACATGGCCCGCCCCCCGTGAAATGATCAAGGCCAGGAGAGCTTCACAATGGGCCAGGCTATAATGGCTATTATTATTTAAAAATTGCAGCGAACATTAGTTTAGACTAGAATTCGAAAAAAAACGAAGATAGATCGATGTGTAAGCACTCCAAATTTGATTCACAGTCGTGAATCGATCCCTCACAAGGCCCGATGCTTAAGTGGTCAATAGAGAGAGACTACGGGCTTTGCAATAACCTAGACCGAAGTCAATAGCACCTGGCCGGGGTCCGAACATCCGCATTCTTGAGACCTTTTGTTCGCCTACCGCATATCCGTCGGTTAGCGATAATAGTGTTCTCCCAGCCATTCTTGGGCCTGACCTTGGCAACTTGACAGCGCAACAATTGTAAGACACAGCCAAAAAAAAGAAAAAAAATAAAAATAAAAAACGAAAGAAAGAACGACCGACCGACCGAGACAGCAAAAGCAAATTAACTTGATTGATTAAAGGAATTTCGGAGGTACGCATGTTGGTGGGGCAAGCCAAGTTGCGAGCTGAGCTGAGCCTAGACCTGTTACCTGTTGCCGGGTTAGCGAACAATGATTATTATGAAGTTTGGCTAATGGCATTTAGCCAAAAGTTTATTTGGCCGCCTGCACGAGTGTCAGGGATTTGACCAGACAAGACAAATTGATTTAGACACTTGACTGGGTCTTGGGAGTACTCCCAAGTACGTTCATCATCGATTGAAAGTGTTATTCCCCTGGATATCGTTTATTTGTTAGTTAGTAAATACATTTTCGTTGGATTTAAACCAAAGTATCAGCTCAACATATCACAGATCACATCACGTACACGTAATTGCCTTCACTTTCATACCGCTGCGAGGGAGAATTATGGGTTTGGTTGTCGTCTCAGGCCAAGTTCCTTTCGAAATTCCAGTCACGACAACAGATCCGATCAAGTGCTCTGCTATGCAGGTGACCTGTGGCCATCACTCACTCTCTATGGACTGCGACTTGCGAGAGCTTCGCAGATTATTTGTCATTATGTCGCGACGCTTGATTATAATTTTCCTCGGCTGATTGCCTTTTTGCCCGGCTCCCTTCCTCCCTCCTCTGATTCGAGAACAAATTAGAAAAATGTAGTCGGGTGATGGACCCCATTTGGGTTCTTGTTTATCTTTGTGTCGCCGCCGTTGGGGTATATGGAAATGCCAGAGACTAATCAGAGCACACACAATTCTACCCTTATCTCATTGCAGTCGCACAGGCACAGCCAAACCACCAGTCAAGATGATACCGATTCTGGAGAAGCTCAGCGGTTTCTACAACTCGTACGTCCTGGCCATACTCACCATTGGGTACATTCTGGGCGAGCTAGGACACTATCTGATCGGTGTTACCTCTAAGCAGACGGCCATTGAGCTGGACTATGGTGACCATGCCTGCCAGCAGAACAACTCGATGTTCAATCGCCACGAGCTGCCCACCCAGTGCTCGGCAGTGGGCAACGAGTCCAGCTGCTATGCCCTCGACTTCAATGGGACCGGCTACTGTGAGTGGAACTACAATGGTCTGGGCATCGACTACCAGATACTGGCGGGTCCCACCTTCATTCTGATCTTCACTATTGCCGGTGTCTTTATGGGCTTCGCCGCTGACAAGTATAATCGCGTCAAGATGCTTACCGTTTGCACGGTGATCTTCGGTATCGCTATGATCCTGCAGGGTACCGTTAAGGAGTACTGGCAACTGGTCCTGCTGCGCATGGTAATGGCAGCTGGTGAATCGGGCTGCAATCCCCTGGCCACGGGCATCATGTCGGACATCTTTCCCGAGGACAAGCGAGCCCTGGTCATGGCCATTTTCAACTGGGGTATCTACGGTGGCTATGGAATTGCCTTCCCCGTCGGCCGCTACATCACCAAGTTGAACTTCTGGGATCTGGGATGGCGTGTATGCTACTTGGGTGCCGGTGTTCTCACCGTAATTGTGGCCGGTCTTACGGGTACCACGCTACGTGAACCGGAGCGTAAGGCCATTGGCGAGGGCGATCGTCAGACGGCCAGCGGCAAGCCGGTTAGCCTGTGGCAGGTGATCAAGAGCCCGGCTATGATAATGCTTATGATAGCCGCCTCGATCCGTCATTGCGGTGGCATGACCTTTGCCTACAATGCTGACCTCTACTACAACACCTATTTCCCCGATGTGGATCTGGGCTGGTGGCTGTTCGGTGTCACCATCGGTATTGGTAGTGTGGGCGTGGTCGTCGGCGGCATTGTGTCCGACAAGATTGTCGCCAAGATGGGCATTAGGTCGCGAGCCTTTGTCCTGGCTGTTAGCCAACTGATTGCCACACTTCCGGCCTTTGGATCGGTGTACTTTGATCCGCTGTGGGCCATGATCACGCTGGGACTTAGCTATTTCTTTGCCGAGATGTGGTTCGGTATCGTCTTTGCAATTGTCGTGGAGATCGTACCGTTGCGCGTGCGCTCCTCGACCATTGGTGTCTTCCTCTTCGTGATGAACAACATTGGCGGCAATCTGCCCATTCTGGTGGATCCCGTGGCCAAGGTGCTCGGCTATCGCGGATCGATCATGATCTTCTACGCCGGCTTCTATGGCATCAGTAAGTGATTTCTTTTTTTCCAACCAAGCAGCTCTTGTAATTATTGCCTCCTCCTTGCATCCTTTCAGGCTCCATTCTCTTCTTCATCACCTGCTTCCTGCTGGACGGCAAGAGCGCTCAAGACTCGGTGGAGCCGGAGTCACCAAAGAGCCATCCGGACGCTGTGCTCAATGCTCGTCACATGCATGGACACGACAACTCTGTGTTCTCCGTGGACGAGACCCTGCCCTCCAATGGACGTCCGGCCCAACTGCCGCAGCACCTGCAGATGTCCAGCAATGGCTACGACAAGTCTTCCCAGCAGGCTCCTTCGGCGCGACAGAATGGCGCGGAGAGCAGTAGACTGTAGGTTAGCTGTTAGTACTCTGTTTTTTTTTTTTTTTGCCTTAATTTTTACTATTATTAAATTTTTTTAATTTCGTTTAAAAGTACTTAGTCCTAAGTCAAGGGGGCGCCAGAGCGATAGAAGGGAGTAGACTTCCGACATCGTCGCCCCCTTACACAACCTTCTTAGAGCGATAATTGTGTACTTAATTCTATAGGCGATGCACAGTGTACATCATCAATAAAGAGCTGTTTTGTTAATTCTAATTGAATTTCATACTGCTAAGCCGAAAACTTATGCTTATTCTGGAGCTCCTAAAATTAACTCAACCCCGTATTAATTAGAACTTAGAACAAGAAACTTATAAGGGCGATCCCTCTCCGATTATTTTTCTTCAGTCAGCGTGCAACTAAGGACACCTCTCTCTTGAAAGAGAGAGATAAAGGGTCTACACATACATACATATGTAGATACATGTGCAAAGAAAGAGCGAACACTGCTTTCGGATTGTAAAGCGTGACGTTACCGAAAAGAGAACCTAAAAAGATTCTGTTCTCTCTTGTGAAAGTTAGTGGAACGCGACTCAGCATTGCGAACTGTGGAACCTTTTATATTTACAAACGTACATATATACATACATATGTAATTTCACAATGCTCTGAAAAAAAACCAAGAAGGAATGTTAGTGTGTCTCTTCATACAAACAAGTGTCCAACTCGCAATCGGTAAAATTAGGACTTCCAACGGTTTCACCTTTTCTTTGCACATACAAGGGTTATTGACTTTTCAACAAACAAACACAAACTGGTCGATATGTATGCTTATAGAAAAGCTTTGTACAATGTATGTACATATGTACATATGTACTTACCCACTGGAAAAGAGGACTAAAAAAATTTGTTAGGTTAGTTTCGATGTTCTCCGTTCCGCTAACCACTCGCAAGTGTGGCTGTGTGAGAGAGATTCTGTATTGTCCTCTCTATCGATAGGTAGCGATAGGAGCCACTATCGATTAATTGCTTTCAAAGTTATTTTTTTCATCCTTCATGTTCAGTAGAAGGCTTCACAAAATAAATAAAAACGGCAAGCATACAACAACTCCCAAGTCATGCGTAAATAAAACAAAAAAAAAACCAAGCGAAGTTCTCTACAGAACTATTGTGTTTGCGATATTTTTGCGATCTGCCATATTTGCGGCGAATTCAACTCACCATCCGTGTCGGTGTGTGCACGTGCGTGAGTAAGCAACTCTCTCGCAAACGAAGTCTTTCTCTTTTCGCCGTTTCGTTTCCGTACGGGTGGTGCAAGGCAGAAACTACAGAGAGCATAACGACGGACATTGTTCGTTCATTTCAACGTCAACTTTTGAAGTGTTCACATCGCCGTCTCTTTCATCTTATCTAGGCTGTCCAAGAGAACAACTAAATAGAAGCCATCCGGCTGACATCGGGTTAACTTGGGTAAGTCCACTGAACATTTAGTTATATAATTTAAGTTGCGTTAAAAGCCTGTGTCGGAGAGCAGGCGCGACGAGTATTGTGTTGTTGTGTTCGGTCCCGAATAAACGGGCAATTGCGCTGCAGAAAAAAAACCTAGCACTCGTGCTTCTCTGTGTTTGCTGTGTGCATGGGAGAGCGTGTGTGCCCGCCTACATATGTGTGTGAGCTTTTATGGGAGTGTGTTCGTTGAAGTGTCTGCAATAGTTTCGTGCAGAACGTACCGGGAAGAATTCCATGTCCCATAATATTGATTGTCCAATTTATAACGCCAACCAGGTAATTGCTAAGATGAATATAAAAAGATTATTTTGTTTAGTTATGTTCGCAAGCCCCCTATGTTCATTCGTATTCATGAATTAATGAAATTAATAGAATAAGCATAGTCGAACATTACAAAACAAAATATCCTGTATATTTTCATATTAGCGCCCGGGCAGAGGGATCATAGCAATTCCACGTCCATTTACAGTCAAATGTAACAAAATTATACGACACATTTCAATATTTTTCTATAAAGTGAAAATTTTATTGTAAATATTGACAATTATTAAAGAGGCTAACTATTAAAAGGCTCCCCAAGCCATTGCCTCCAAATTGCGTCTAAGGACCTTAATGCAAATCTCGCCAATAGGGACGAAACACATCTGGGCTGTCAAGATCTCTCAGATTCTCAAAGTTATTTTTGCAAAACTTTTGGAGAAGCTGCAGGGACAAAGAGTAGGAAGAAACGGGGGAACACCTCTGCTATTCCTGTCCAGCCCTTTCCAGACATAGACTGAAACATCGTGGTAGTCCATCTCTAATGAATATCGCTAAGCTGGCACTTATTAGCCCGAGCAGGATACTTAATTGTCAAGGCGGCAAGAAGGATGGAGTCCATGCGTTGCCTAGAAACAGGGATTAAATATCCCGCGGTATCACAATGGATCTAAGTAGGTCTAAGTCTTCAGCCGTCTTAATCTAACATAACTGAAGACGTGCGCTTTTATGGTGCTGTTTTAAGAACATGGACTTTTTTAAAACTGGTCTAACAATATCCGAGGAATGTAGAGTTCGCTACATAGTCATTCGCTGCAAGTGAGGCGCACAAAGCAAAGGACAGCTTGAGTTTTTCACAGAGCTACGTTTGACTTATAAACATAGTGATATCTGTACAGCTGTACGATCCAAGTTCCTGGATATTTGGCTAACATAAAAGCCATGCATTATTTCGATCTATTATATCTTCCCATTCTCCTACGAGGATCGAAACAACATTTTGATGGGTGTCGTATAATTGTAAGCAGGAGTTTACTTGAATACGTGAACGACTTAATTTACTGATGTTAACAGAGATTGTATATTTAGTGAAGCTAGCAGTTTAGTAACTGTCCCTATCCTTTACTCTAATTTTATGTAAATTTGCCTGTTTGGCTTTCGTTTTGTTTTTATAAAAGCCCAAAGGGGTGTTTATTGGACAAAGAATGGCCTTTGTTTTCGCGTTTATATCAAAAGTTATTGGTACTCCCATAAGCGACGAGTGAAAAAGCTTATTACATTACTGGCCAGTTGGGCTTTCGCTTCCAAGAATTCACCGATGATCAGGGGTAAGTGAACTTTCTTATGGAAGCGAATAAATGCAATATTGTTGATGTGCATATTTTTATCTGAATTTTATGAAACGGACTGCATAAACAAAGTAAAGGTGTGTTTTGGGAAAACAAATTCCAGTATTTCGGCTTGTTCTAATATGTTCAACACTTTAGGAACAGCTGTTTCTGGATTCCTTGAGATCAAACGAGTATTGCTGGGAAAAAAGAAAAAACTGGTTTCAGCAGAAAATTCAATGCCTGCAGGCTAAGATGACTATCTTAGTGGGAGCTTATGAAATCTACGGCTCAAAAAATTATGAACTTTGAATGTCTCCGTGATAATTTCTCCTGTTGAGACTCTCTTATTGGACCTAATCGTGCTGCTACTGATGGATCCATTGGAATAAATTGAATACATGAAGATATATTATAAATTTGGATGAAATACTATGGATACCTTATCCCACTTCGCTGAGATGGATCTAAAAATAGACAACAAGAAATCATAAAGATACCCAATGGCAAGAAATTGAACTAATTGACCGAGTATAAGCTGAGGAAATTATGATCTTCAGATGGATCCTTTATAAGGACACCGATACTGACGGCTCAACTAAACTGCCCCAAGACACGGTTAAAGTAGTAAACGGAATTTCTTCGGATAACACAAAAAAAGAAAAATGAAACATTGATAAAAAGAAAAGCTACACAACAATCCAGCTTGTTTCTTTCTTAAGATAATGAGCACAACAAAATAATAATGCACCCAATATATTGGTCACTATGATGATGGCATTTAAGACGAATCTTATAAACATTCGAAAAAGTTTCAAGTTTTCTGTTTGGGCTCAGGTCACCAAGCGCGGGTACATTGTTCTTCCGTGTCTTACAATCACCCCCCTACGAAATCACACCCTCCTGTTGCTTCGTCCCTTTGTGTGTTGAAAATCTGGACACCGTACATATTTTACATCTGCAACCTTGGTTATAGTGTGTATACTGATTTCGCACTGATATTTGTATTTGCGTACAGTCAACAGTCTTGCCCAAAATATGTACATAGTATGTATGTGCATATGTATGTATGTATGTACGACTTGGAATCTCGTAGCAAAGAAAACCCTCGCACAAGTTTAGCGTTGTATCTTTGTATCTTGTGTCCGCAGATCTTTGATTCCTCTTTGTGCCGTTCTTCGTGTTATATTTAATTTGCCTACTTCCAAGTTTCTCACATATGTATAAATGTATGTTTGTATGTAAATACAAACTCATGGAATGTCGGTCTGGAATGAACGAGATCCAGGAAAATTTTTCGTTATTTGCCGTGGTTTGCCTGGTTTAAATCTAGCGTAAATAAAGGCAAAAGGCTGGAAAGTGGAGTTTAGCGAAACCATTTGCACTTCGGGGTCTGCCAATCATATCTACATCGGATGTTCTGTTTGTTATTTTTTTTTTTTCTGCGCTAGTAAGCTCAGCGTAGAGGGGCCCCTGCAAAACAAGAACAACAGTGACAGCGGCGGCGACAAGCCACAACAACAAAAGTCGATCTCCGACGGCCCTATGCCACTAATACCACCGAACTCTCGCCCACCAACACCAATGCGGTGCTTCGGCGAATTCAGTGTTTCGCCATAATTTAATGGCTGTCCTCTTTCGGTCTGTTTGCTGGAGAGCGTGCTGGCGAAATATTCACTGCAAGGGGGAGAGTATTCCTTCGTTTTTTGCCGTTAGAGAATCTTTGTGCGAAAAGTAGAGCGTGAGCATGACTGCAGATAGTGATGATACGCTACGCGGTTATCGCACTATCGGCACTAGGTGGGAATTTAACAATTTCATCGCCTGAGTTTTTTGTTATATATGTATATTATTTAGCTGTCTAATGCAAATGTACAGCGGTTTCAACATATTTGAGAAAGGTTTCTAACATAAAAAAGAAGAAGTAAAAAGAAAAATAAACTAAGTGAATTTCTACCGATACATCGATAACATCGATAGACAGCTGTTTCGGACTTCGGCGCCACTACGTTGTTGTCACTCGTTCAACGACGCCGTTTGTGTCTGCTTTGCCGTGTTTGCGTCTTTTATACTATTTGTGCATGTGCGTGCGAAAATAAGAAGAGCACCGTAGAGGAGCACCCAACGGAATGTGTCTGTACAGGGATCCGCTTCCGCTGTTGTCCTCGTTGGTTAGTTGTAGGTAGTGTACATTCCTTCTCAGCGACAAGGTGAGTACATCCGTTCGACCGGCCGGTGTGTGTGTGTGGGCCACTAAGCGTGTGTTCCGAAAAGTCAATTAAGAAACAAAGACACCAACGCCATCTCCAGGACATCTTTTTATGATATTTGGCTAACCATTCACACGCTCTCTCTCTGTCTCTCTCTTTTCCCCTTGGTTCTCAACAGCCGCCGCCTTTGAGAAGAGACGAAGACGCCGGTGGCCGCTGCCAGCATGGAGGACAGCTGCGATGAATTGGAAATTGTGCCAGTCACCAAAGAGGATATCCATGCAAAGCTGCTGGAAGTCCGCAAATATGTGCCCTTCATAAGCAGCGTGAGAAAGAGCCATGAGAATACCCTGTCCAAGGTGCAGTCGCATCGACTGGAGGCGCTCATCGGACTGCTGGAGCGAGAGTAAGTCAGAGGCTGCTGCAACCAGAAACAGAGACTTACATTTTTCTTAATAATCGCTACCACACAGGGACGTCTCCATGTTAACGCTGAACAAGATCGAGCGGATTGTAGACAAACTAAAGGGGAAGTTCAGTCTGGTAAGTGATGCCTCCGCCGCGAAGAGTGAGCGTCGTTTCTCGCATCTCTACTAATCTTTCTTGACGATTTCCGGTCCTTTAGTGTTTCGGTGAAGTCATTGACATCAGTGATCAGAATTCAAGAGACTCGACCGACACACCGACTTGCTCCGGCACTGCCAAGTCAAGGAATTCCGCCAAGGCGCCAACAGCAGCCACAAAGACAACAAAAACTGTAACTAGTAACAAAAAGACTACAGGCTCCAAGCCGCCAAATGCATCGGTAAAGATTCCATTGCCAGGCGATGCCAAGCCAGGCCCAGCCGCAGCTGCATCTGCACGCAAAACCAAGACAGGCCCAGCGCCTGCTGCAACTACCGGCAATGCCAAGGCAGGACCAGCGTCTGCTGCAGTTTCAGGCAAATCGAAGACAGGCCCAGCAGCAGCTGCATCTTTCGGCAAAGCCAAGCCAGGTCCAGCAGCAGCTGCATCTTCCGGCAATGCCAAGACAAGCCCAGCGGCTGCATCGCCAGCCCCAAGAATTCCCAACACACCAGCCGACCAGTCGTCAATCGGCGTGCTGGGCGCCATGCAGGAGGCGCGGAAAAAGTTGAAGAGCACCCGCTTAAGCGGCCCATCGTTAGGGGCGGCCACACGAACCAAAGAAACGGGCGCAGTAACAACGCCTGCCCCAGTACCGAACTTTTCGCGGCGTTCCTATCCAGCTACTTCCTCGCCTCCGCAATTCACCCGCCGTGCGGCACTTGCCATTGATGAGAAGCTAACCCTTGGCCAGGAAACCACGAAAGTTGGTGACAAGTCGTCGCCGGAGAAGGATGATAATAATCCCGTACCATACCATACGGCATCGACTCCGTCTCCGACTCATGCCAATCCTCTCGAGGAGGCTCGTAAGAAGCTGGCCGCTTTGGCAACCGGCACCACTGCCACGACGGGACAGGATCAGCCAGCGCTGGCCTCCTCCCACGTGAATGATCCGCGTGGCAAGCAGCAGCCGGTTATTCACGGCCGTATTAACTTGTCACCTTTGTCTATACCATCGGCGCCGAGTATGAAGCCAAGCCCCACCTCTCCATACGCCAGCATTCCAATGGGCAGCGAAACATATGGATCAGATATTAGCAATGATCCCAGGCGACTCTTCAACGATCCCCGTGAGAATCGGGATCCGCGTCTGAGTCGAGATCCACGTACGATGCGCTCGGGTCCCCCTGACGGTCTCTCCGATAGCCATTGTCATCGTGATCCTCGTGAAAATCATTCTGGTAACCAAGATCCTCGTGAAGATCGTTGTGGTAGCCGCGATCCTCGTCTGGGTCGCTCTGGTAACCATGATCCTTGCGAAAGTCGCGATCCCCGCTTGAACAGAAACCTATTCGCGCAGGGACAACAGCAGAACCAAAGCCAAATGCCGCCATACTCCGGTGATCCACGTCGCAACAGTGCCAACTATGCCTTCAACAACAACAACAACGAAGATGCCATCATCTGGCAAAGCAACAACAACAATAATGGAAATGGAATTGGAAACGGAAACGGAATCGGGAATGCCAACCTGCATAATGGCAGCAAATACACCAAACCCAACTGGAGCGCCATTGGGAATGAGCATCCCAACATCAACGGCCCGGTCCATGGCTTCAGGGGGGGATTTCGGGGCGGATTTCGTGGCGGAAATCATAGCCATCGGGGCGGTAATAACCACACGATGGGCCGCTTTGGTCGACCAAATGCAGGACCATCACCTGCCACCAGCAATGGTGGCATATCCGAGGCGGGACCCGGACCCTATCACGTACCGCGCACCTATGCCGAACACAGGGAGACCAAGGCTCGTGCAGAGGCCGCTGCCAATGGTAAGCTAGCCGAGGAGCTGCGCTTACTGGAGGCGGAGAAGCAACGCCTATTGGAGGCCGTTGAGAAGGAGAATCAGCTGGATAAAGAGATGGAGGAGGCGGAAGCTGTAGCGAAATCAGCAGCGCCCGAACTGGACACCTTGTATCGCAACGCAACGAGTGCCTCGATCAAGAAGATTGATTTCCGTATACCCAAGAAGGCGACAGCGGTGGCCAGCACCCAAAATGCAGTCAGTGGTGAGGGCGATGATGATGGCGATGTAAGCCAAAACGCGAGCAAATCCTGTGATGTCAGAAAAAGTAAGGAATCTGATAATAAGCATAATGCTAGGCACCTAAATAAGGCTAACGATAAGGATAAGGATAAGGAGAGGACCAGGACTCAGTCTAGGGACAAGGAGAAGGAAAAGGAAAAGGAGATCGAGAAGGAACATGACAAGGAGAAGGAAAAAGAGAAGGAGAAGATAAAGGACAAGGGAAAGGAGAAGGAAAAAGAGAAGGGCAAGAATCACAAGAAGGCGGACAAGGACAAGGATCGCAACGCCAGCAGCAAGGAGGATAAGAAGCGACTGGACAAGGACAAGGAGAAAGAAAAGACTTTGGAGCGAACGGACTCCGCTGCGACGGCGAGCACGGAAAATCTGGAGAACGAACCGCCCTTCGCCAAGAAGGTAAACGCCTCCGTGCACATTCAGGAGCTAACGGCAGCCCCAACTGACGAGATGTCGAACCAGGAGCTACAAGGCCCTGGCAAACCATCAACCGATGAGGAAGCTAATCAAGCCAGCAATAAGCTAGCTGGGAAGATGCACAATCCGGTGAATGGTGAAGTCACGGCAAACGGGGATATCAAGGAGGAGACTGGAGGAGAAGAAGTGGAAGCGGCGGAACTGAAAGAGGATAAGGACAAGCCACCTAAGCTCTCAAAGATCAAAATAGTGCTCGGCCCGAATGCCCACACCCTGTTGCTTCACAATGAGAACTCCTCCTCGGACGTGAAGCTATCCGAGCAAATGAAACTGTTTGTGGACGAGCACGATGACACGGAAGTGCCAGCACCACCCATCCACAAGTTGCGCCACCTAATGCAGCGCCGGAACTCGACAGTACCCACCGCCAGCGTACCGTTGGTGGACAAGAAGAAGCTACTAACCGGTAAGAGTATGGTGTACGAGGAGATTCATGAGCGGCGACGTCAAAATCAGCGCGCCCGCAACTTGGCCAACATCTTCGAGAACACCACAGACAACTGTCGCATATCCACACAGAATATAGTCACTGGGAAGCGACGGACACGCGGCGGCGGTCCCGGGGTCTCCTTCAACGAGACAAAGCTAAGCAGGAGCACCTTCGGTTTGGTAGAGATCAATAGGTCGACTCGTGCCAAGACTCCAGCTTCCGGCTTGGATGCCACCACGAAGCGCAAGCGCGGCAGTAAAGTCTTGGATACGACGCAGTCGCAGGTGGCGAAGAAGGCTCGCTTGGACATTCCCGAGAACGAGGAGGAGCAGTTCCAGGACAATGCTAAGGAGGAGAGTGTGACGGATAGCAAGGATCTAACGGACCTGGCCAAGGCAATCGATGATGTGCAGGCTCGGGCGCAAGTGGAGCCGCCGGCAGAGGCGCAAAACCAAGCTCAGTTGAAGGCACAAGAACAAGCTCTGGTGGAGGGGCAGGCTCAGGCTGAGACCGAGGAGCAAACTCAGTTGAAGGCGCAAGCTGAGGCTCTTAAGCAAGCTCGGGGGGAGACCCAGGAACAAGCTCAGTTGAAGGCGCAAGTTCAGGAGCAGGTGCAAGCTCCAGCCCAGCCCGAAGAGATCAATGAGGTGGCTGTGACTGTGCCGGTGCCGGAGCCAGAGTCGGTTGAGGACCAGCAGAAGCTCCAACCGCCGCCGCCTCCACCTCGCGCCGCCCGGCGACCCAAGCGCAACGAGCTGGACAAATTGAACGAGGACATAGCACAGATGTACTACGGCGACGAGGTACTCCGGGCCTCAGGCCGTCGGGCGTGTACCCAGAGATTACGCACACCCCCAGTGCTGTCCGTCTCGTCACCGCAGTCCGAGAGCAGCAGCAGCCGTAGCAGTCGGATGTCCAGTCCCATTATCATTCGAAATATTGCACGCCGGGGCAAGCCGTTCACAGGTCCCAGTTCCATGAACAGCGGCCTGAATCGTGTCACTGCCCAGGCGATAAGGCGCCTGAAAGTCAAAATATCTCGACATACGGCCCTGGAAGCAATGATCAGGGAGACGAGGAGCAGTGGCAAGGAGCAGAAGCCCGCGACTGATGGTCAAGCTGCAACCAAGCGGCGTAAGGGGAAGGAGTTGCGGAACGTGAATCCCGATTGGCATGCATTATCGATGGCATGCGTCAAGTGCGTCATCTGCAAGGTGAACATACGCCGGAGTCCGATGGTTCACTATATGCAAGTCCATGGTGAACATTATGGCTCCCGGTTGCCGCCCGGTATGCTGGACGAGCTGCGTGCCGGACGCCACCAGCAGCCTGACTATTGGATACTGCAGGGAAACCAGCATATCTATCACTACAAGTGCCCCTTCTGCGCGAAGGTGATCAAAAGGCGGTCCCAGAACGTGGCCGAGCACCTGATCAGTCACACGGGTGAGCGTCGTTATGAGTGCTCCAACTGCCGGTTTTCATTGCATCGCCTGCACATCATGCATGATCATTTGAAGAACTGTTCACCCAACGCCAGCGTTATCGCCCATGAGAACTATGGTGTCCTGCCCATCAATATGATCGTGTGCCATCTGTGTCAGTTTGTGCAGGTTAGCAGCGATCACATGGACCGCCATTTGGTGGAACAGCACGGCCTGAAGGCCGACGAGCTGTCGGATTTGGAGCGCGAACGGTTGTTATTCTGCACCGTGGAGAATGTGCCAAGGGTGAGCTCGCTGGCCGAGGGAGATGAGATAGTCAGGCGCAACATGGAATCCAGCAGCGAAACAACACAGACCAAGGCCAAAGGCAAGTCCAAGGATAAGACTAAGATCAAGTCGAAGGCTGGCACAAAGGTTAACCAAAAGGATACAACAAAGGCCACATCAATGGCCAGTGGTGACGAAGACGAACGTCCCACCACATCTAAGGCGGCCCAGGAGAAGGCAGACCTTAAGAAGAGGGCTCTATTGATTGAGATGACCAAGAAGGAGGTGCTGGATGACACAGAGGAGGATGGGGAGACGGAGCTGGAGCTGGATGCCAAATTCGAGGAAAACAGCGAGTTTGTATCAAAAATTGAGATCATACCGATGCCACCGCCGGAAAAGGAAGGCGAATCCCTGCTGGTGTTCAACGAGTGCCTGATGGACGAGGAGCTGGATTTGGAACTGGAGGAGCTGGCCGACGAGGAGCAGGCACTGCAGAACAGAGACCAGAGCATGATGGTCGATGAGAAGCCACTGGAGCTGATGGACATGGACGCCGATGTGGGTGTGGCTATAGCAAACGCCGAACCAATGGAAACGGAGGAAGACACTGCCTTGGCTCTGCCTAAGCCAAGCTCCTCGCAGCCAAGGAATCTGTTGAATAAGCAGGAGCTTAGCCTGTCCCAGCTGGACGTCGATCTGCTCGACGGCATTGGCAGCGATGATGGCTCCAATGGTGAGGACCTGGAAGTGGATGTGGTGGGCGACAGTGATAGCCTTTTCGACGATGACTACGACACCACCCACTTTGCGTCCATTGATGAACCAGGATTAACCGACGAATGGGTTGACCTGGAGACGGCCGAACTCAGCCTCAAATCCTCGCTTAACAAGAATCGTTTGAATACCTTCAGTCGCTTCTATTCGCACCTGAACAAGGCAGGCCGATCGGGCAGGGAGGGTGCGCCCTCCAATGACGGCAACAGCAACGGCGAAGACGACAACGATTCACCCGATCCCAGTGAGCTAATGCCCAGTATGCGTCCCCTGGAACCGGAGGTCACCACAAGTATAGCACAAGAGGAGGAGATGGCCTTACTGATTTCCGTTGAAGCCGCTGCTTCGTCTACTGCTTCGGCTTCGACTCCGACTCCGACTGTGGCTTCGGCTCCTGCTCCTGCTCCTGCTCCTGCTCCTGCTCCTGTTCCTGCTCCTGCTCCTGCTCCTGCTCTGACTCCGGCTCCAGGGCGCAAGTTACCCCTCAGGCGTGTCGAGAACGTGGCGTATCGCAAGGGCTTAGCCGACCAGGGCACCACTTACCACTGCATCTATCCGGGCTGTGCCTTTCTCTTCTCCAACGAACGGGAAGGCCTCGAGAATCACTTTGCCAGGGAGCATCCAACGGTGGCCTGGAGCGGCGCCTGTGCCATGTGTTCGCGCACGCGCAAAAGCACAGATCTGAAAACTATAGCCGACGAGCTGAGCCACCTAACGGACGCGCATATAATGGAGGGCAAGCCGAGTGCACAGCCAAAGACTATGCCCGAATTGGTTCCTGAGCCAGCACCGGCTCCTGCTCCTGCTCCGCTCTTTAAGCTTCGTGTTCGCCGCTTCACTGGCGATCGCCTGGTGGACCCATCAACAGCAGACCAACCTAGTCAACCAGCAACAGCAGCAGCAGCAGGAGCAACAGCAGCAGTCGGAACAGATCAACCGAATGGCATGCTAAGAGATCTGCTGCAGGCGGAGCCACGTCCCCCCAACCAGATGGACTTTAATGCCGCCGGCCTGGGAGAATTCCTACAGGCCAAGTCCACGGCGCCGGCAGAGACAGCGACCAACACAAGTCACAGCAGCAGCAGCGCCGCCAACGATCAGCAAATGGTGATCAACTATCCCAGTGGCCTGGCCTTGACCATCAGTCAGGTGTTTACCGGTGACTCAATGACAATGCCCATCTTGGAGAACTCCATTGCCGCAACGTCGATGCCTTCACCGGTGGTGATGCCAGCTCCTGTGAACGTGCCAGCTCCTGTGGAAGCGTTTGGTTTGGTGCCGGACCGCTTCCGTTGCATGGCCGCCAGCTGTGGCTTCTGCGCCCACACCGTGATGTGCATTCGGGAGCACATGAAATTCCATCGCTTCAGTTTCGGTTGCAACGATTACCTAAAGTGTGCCTATTGCTACCATGTCGCCATCGATGTGGACGACTATTTGCGCCACGGCGTCTTTGTCCACAGCCTGGCCCCGGAATCGGATCTGAATGGTGCCATCGAGTCGCCATCCGTTAGTCAGCAGATCCGGGACATGCTCAATCAGCGAAGCGGCGTCACTGTCCGAACGGTTGCACGTAGCAGCACAACGTCTGCTCCTACTTCAGTGACGCCCGTAGATGCCGTTCTCCCTCTCACTATCAACAGTGCGGGGGCAAGAGCTGGAATGGGGAGACCAGGTGGCCAAAATGGATCGTCGTCCGCCGTCGTCGTATCTGGACAACCGGATGTTACAGTGGCGACGGCAGTCACTGAACTGCTACGTCCCACCGGTTACAGCGGTAAGTAAGCCAAGAATGTTTAGGCCTCAAAATCAGTTCTTATACTCTGTACCAATAGGGTGCTTGTATATTGTAGCTTAATGTCTACCTAGACTGTATGTGACAGCCAGAAAGAAGCATCAGCTTAAGTATTGTATATAGTATGTATGCTTTATCAGCATCACCAGGTAAATCGATTTAGACATATGCTCCTTATGCCAGTTCGTTTGAAGCAACAGATCTTGCGAGACTTTCAGAGCTTGAGTTACCAAAATTGGTGACAACAACTTTCCCTATCTGTTGCACACAGTTCAAGTTTGTTTCTGTGCAACATCTACATTATATCTACTTATATCTACATCTGCATTAAGATTTTCATCAATTTAGGCATAATTTAGAACCTAGATGGGCGTTTAGTGGCACTTTCAGCTCCCATTGCTCCTGCCGTGGGTATGCCTTTTCCATTCCATTATCTCAGCGTTTTCTTTAATAGTTTTGTTTAAAATAAATTAAGGTCTATAAAGAGCTAGAGATTTATTTAATATTTATGACAAAGTGATCAATATCTCAGAAACTGTCTTATATATTTATATATATTTGTTTATATAAAGCTAACAGTTGGTTAAAAACTAAATGGTTAACCTAATGAATAAGAGCATTAAGTACTAAGGTAAAAAGTAAGGTGAATTTGTTTGTAACGCTCAGGATAGGAGTGATAGAGCGCCATAGAGGGCTCTGACCTCTTATTCGTATAATTTGTAAGCTGATGGAGAAAACCTACCTACCTCCACCTACTACTTTAGAAAATTCCCAAGGATCTGATGGTACAGAAAATAATATAATATAAAGATATGTAACACTGAAAAAGAGAAACAAAAAAATCAAATGTATATTCCAAGAGTGTATGAATTTCCTCTTGCTTTGCGTATTCAGCAACAACTTGCTGTGATCTTTTGCCTTATGTTTCTTAGTCACCAAAAGTCACCTAATCATATGCCACCTCCCATTCCATTTCCGCCAGAGGACAAACTGTACGCCTGTCCGCACAAGGGCTGCATCGTTCGGCTAACGGAGGAGCAGTTCGTCAATCATGTCCGGTACCACATCCGCAGTACTCTCAACCAGGGCAGCGAGCTAGTCAAGTGCAAGTACTGCAGCCAGACACTGTTGCCGCCGTCGCTGCGCACGCATCTGCAGCAGGCACACGCCCGCCACAAGCTATTCTGCAGCATCTGCCTGGCCACGGCGGCCAACAAGCTGCTGATGCTCTACCATGTCCGCAAACAGCATCTTCAAGCCTTCGAGCTGGTCAATCGTAAGCTGGAGTTTATACCATTGCCCACGGATCCGGATGTGGCGGTGGCCAAGGCAGGTGGAGGAGCAGCAGCATCATCTACATCATCATCATCATCATCATCACCACCATCATCATCAGCATCAGCATCGCCGCAAGGCTCTGGCAGCGTCTTTGTGGCGGCCGTTGTCCAGCCATTTGGTAAGCAGGAAAAGGAGCTCTTCCAGCGCCAGTTGCTGGATGAACTGCAGCTACGCCGCATGGGCACCAAATCGATCTACCGCGGCTCCGAGGTGCGTCTTCTGCCCCGTTTGCCTGTCTTTCCGCATCCGATGCGCTGCGCCGAATGCCCATTTACCACCGATGTCCGGACCATCCTCCAGAAACATCTTTACGAGCACAAGGAGCATACTGTTCGCGAAGCCTACCAAATGGAGGAGGAGCTCCTCGAAGATGACCGATCTGAATCGTCGGCGGAATGTGTTCTTACTGAATCGACCGCCCAAGGATCGGATGAAGGGCAGGTGGATGCGATTGTGGTCCGGCCACCGGGTAAACACAAGCCGCTAGTTCCACAATTTGTATATGTACCGGCGGATCAGCGCTACCGATGCGGTGTAGCCGGCTGCAGGAGTCTACTGTTCACGGAGCTGGAGCTGCGCATGCACATGTCCGCCGAGCATAGTTACAACGAGGTGATCTACTGCCGCCACTGCGGCATCCGCCAGCCGAGCCAAAACAGCGTGGAGAAGTATTTGACGCACCTGCTCCTGCACAAGCGTCACATCTACCAGTGCGGCGCCTGTGTGCGCTACAACCACAAGCGCATTCCTATCGAGCGTCACATCCAGGAACGGCATCCGCTCGAGGAGGTGGACGTGGTGGTGCATCAGCACAGCGACTCCCGACTGACCACCACCGCCCGCTGGCTAAAGACGCGTAAGTGTTGATCGATGATTGATTCTTCATTCGTTCCCCCTTTCCTAATTCCTTCCCTTCAGCAGATAAGATCCATCGCAACAGCAACATGGAATTCGTTTGCAACCTTTGCCAGATTTGTATGCCATCCGCGGTCCAGATCATGGCCCATGCGGTGGCCGTTCATGATCGAAAGTATCAGTACCATTGCC
Source organism: Drosophila parvula (assembly GCA_018904695.1). NCBI lineage: Eukaryota > Metazoa > Arthropoda > Insecta > Diptera > Drosophilidae > Drosophila > Drosophila parvula. Next base: position 45,713 of record JAEIIG010038194.1, on the reverse strand, counting down.
CCTACTGTGCGGTCGGCAATAAGGTGGCCCACGAGGTCATCGAGCACATACTCGTCAGCCATCCGGAGCGTCGGGTGCAGCTGCTGCAGGTCTTCCAACGCATCTCGCACAAAAAGGGTCAGACTTTGGGTTTCTATTGCACCTTGTGCCGGAAGTCGGCGAGCAACTTCCAGAGAATGGCCATGCACTGCGAGGAGATACACAAGTCGCGGCATCAGTGGCAGTGCCCGCATTGCGATTTTGGGAATCAGCATGAACGGATTGTGGCCCAGCATGTGGAGCATGACCATCCGAAGAAGACCGGGCTGGCGATTATGCAGTTCGAACGTGTGACCAACGATATACCGGATGCGCTTATCTGGGAATTTGGTCAGCCCATCGAGGAGCAGGCCCAGGCGGAGGAGGATACAGAGAAGCCGGAGCAGGAGCAGAACCAGCAACAGCAGCAGCAGGGGCAGCAGCAGCAGAGGCAGCCGCAGCAGGGGCAGAGACAGGGTCAGCAACAGCAGCACATCGTCTCAGAGGTGGTGGATCTCCTAGCCTCAGACGACGAGACGGAGGATCAGGAAACCGGCGAGAGTCAGGAGGAACTGGTAAGTCTCTCTATATTCGTTAAGATTCCAAGCGATCCCCGCTTTACCTCTTCTCTGATATTCCCGCAGAAAATCGTGGAATTCGCGTGCACGCATTGCGGCGAGACGAACAGCAACCTGATGGATTTGCGTACCCAGCACTGGGCCCAGGCCCATCCCGATCAACCCTTCTACTTTCGCGTCCAGCCGCAGCTCCTCTGCTCCGAATGCAAGCGCTTCAAGGGCAACGCCAAGACGCTGCGCGACGAGCACCTGCTCAAGGTCCATTCCATTCGGAATATTGTAGCCTGCGATGTTCGGCGGCCGGATGAGTGCGCCTACTGCGATTACAAGTACCAGAACTGGAAGGATCTGGCTCAGCACATAACCAACGAGGGTCATTTGCCCAACGACTTGAAGAACGTGACGGATGCGGAGCTGGCCGCCCTCCAGCAGCTAAGCGCCAGCAGCAACGGAATGAATACGCACAATGAATACTATCAGTGCGATCTGTGCAGCGTGGTGATGCCAACCAAGGCAGCGATCGGCAAGCATGGCCGCATTGAGCATAGCAAGCCTCGCGAACGTTTCTGCTTCCGCCAGTTGACTGCGCCGATCATCTATCATTGCTTCTTCTGCATGTTCACCTCCTCCGATGAGCTGACAACGCTCCGTCACATGGTGGACCACTATAATCGCTTCTTGTATTGCCACTTTTGTGCGCGGCACCTGGTCGGTGGCTTTGACGAGTACATCCAGCACTGCTACTCTGTCCATCGCGAGGATGTCCATCGTTTCCGGGCACTGCACTCGTATGCGGACCTGCGCAAGTTCCTCATGAACATTCACTATCAGTTCCAGAACGGCCTCATCATCACCAAGAGCAGTCTGCGTAGCACACGCTTCAACGACGAGTCGTTGATGCGGGCGCTGGACGCCGAGCTGATAGCCAAGGCGAAGCGTCCACCCATCCGGCTGCACATCAATCTCAAGTCGGTGGTGGCGGGGGCGAGATTGGGCCAGCAGCAACCGGTGCAGCCAGTGCAGCCGATGCAGCCGCCGGTCCAGGAGCCCGCCGCCGCCAACAACGCTGGGCCTTTGGTGCGGATAATGCAGCGACGCAAAACGTTGAATCCGGACGAGATTCTAAGGTTATCCAGGCAGAATCAGCAACAGGAACCAAGTCGGGAGCAGCTGCAGCCAAGACTGAATCAGCAGCAGCAGCAGCCGCCAAGACAGGAGCAGCTACACCCGCAGCAACAGGAGGCACCGCGAACGAGCATTGTAATGCCACAGATCAATCGGTTCACAACTAGCCAGGTTCCCGCTGCCGGATCCCAATATTCGGCGGCTGCTGCTCCTCCTCAAGCTCAAGCTCCGGCAAACGTGTTGCGCATCATAAAGCGGCGCAACAGTTACGTGGTCCGTACCGGACCTTAAAAAGACCCCAAAGCCGAACCAATATTATTATGATTACAAGTACATCGTCTCCGTGGGTCGTGCTAGTTCCAAACTAAGCTGGTATTTTTTTTTTTTTTTTTGTGTACTGACGTAAGAGACTATTATTATGATTAGTATTATGATTATTATTATGATTATTGCTATGATTATTACTAGATTTGTAAGCGACAAGGAGGTAAAAAGAACAGAGAGCAAGGATGGTCAGGGCTGGAAGGCCTGGTAGAGGAAAACCACATGTATATCGGCTTTTCGCTAAATTCATATTAAAGAAACGAATTTGATGAACACAATGAAAGTGTCTTCTAAGGGAGGGGGGTAGTGCTAAAGGTATCAAACTATGGCTTGTTTGAATTCTGCGTGCACCGTCGATAGTTTTGACAATAAGAATGAGGCCAGAAGACAGAAAGAATGTTTATGTTTGTTTTTTATTTGAATATTCATTTCTTAATCTTAAAATCTCGAATCAAATTAAGAAATATCCCCATTTAGAAAACTATTCCATTAGTTGAAATTCCTTCTCCTCCTTTAGAAGGTGTTTTATGTCAATACTATCGATAGTTGGCGGCGAATCGATCGATGGTATCACTATCGATAGGTCGGACATCAGTACGTAGTGGAAGCTAGCAAGGACCACTGTACTGGTATTGGAAGTGAGGCACCAATTGACCACGTCTGCGCTGAACACTGGCGCAGCGCACCTTGTTGTAGTACTCGCAGGGGGTGCCAAAGGTCACCGGCTGACCGTTGCGCAGGACACAAACGGGCCGATAGTAGCGGGGACAGCTGTACTCGCAGCTCTCCTCATCCTCATCCTCATTGGCCTGGGCCTGCTCCTCCCCGTTGTTGATTTCATCATCATAATCCTCCTCCCCGTCGTTGTCGTTATCGTTGTCCAATATCTCGGAGTACTCATAACCACCGGAATCTCCATTGCCCTGGTTATCCCGCCAACTCCATTCCTCGACAATGGTGTGCTCCGTCTGCACCTGCAAGCCGGAGCCCAGGCGAACGATCGCCAGGATGGTGAGAAGGGTAAGGGCAAGTTTACGGCGCATGTTGTGTTGTCGGCCCCCGCCGAGCTCGGCTTCTTATATAGACAACAGCGGCAGCGGTCTCCAGCGGCAGCGGTCGCAGTTGTTCAAATAGTTTTCGGCTTTTTGCGGGTGATCGCGGCCATATCACCATTGGCCTTGGGGGGGAAGGGGATTGATACGCGAGTCCACAAAACAACATAAATATTCAAATGTGAATCAAGGCCGACGGAATTCAGTTCTTGTCTTGCGTGGGTGGGTTGCCGCACTTGGAATATATATTATATTTAATAGTAGATAATAAGGCATGGAACCGAGCGGACGAAAAAGCGGCACGCCTATATCTCGTCCATGTAGCCATGCTCGTAGGCGTGACGCACCGTCTTGAAGATCTCCTCGTTGGCCACGTCACCGGCTATGTCCAGCGACAGCTGATGAAAGGCCGGCCCGTGCATGTCCGTGTCGAAGAGTCGCGACAGCTCCGCGCAGTCCGTCTCGGTGCCAAGGAGCCAGGGCATAAAGTGCATGCAGACCATCACCCCATAGAAGGCGTAGCGCTTAAAGTGAGCCTCGAAGCGCTCGTAGCTACGGGAGAGAACTACCATTTAGCCAATGAGTTCTGCGGTAAGCGGTAGATCACTCACCTGTAGTCCGCCAAGAGCTGCTCCACCCCCTCCTCGCTTAAGTCCGCCTTGTTGCGCTGCAGCACCAGCTCCAGCATCTCGATCATGTGCCGATGGTACTTGCGCAGCAGATCCGTAAAGAGCTCCTCGCGCCCCTCGGTTGGCGTGTTCATGTACAGGAAGAAGCTCAGATCGATGGCCGTGGTGCTGAAGCGTAGCTCCTGGAAATCAATGGCCCGAATACTGTCCACCTTGTCATCGGCGCCGTAATGGAAGAGCACATTGTTTCGGTTGTAATCACCATGCAGGATCGTGGCAAAGTAACTATCCGGCTGATCCTCGGCATACGAGTTGGTGCGAATATGCTCCAGCAGGTGCGTTGGATTGGCAAAGTATTTGGAGCGTAGACGCTCAATGGCGGCTCCGAATCCCTCATCCTTGGCACCGCTCAAGAGCACCTGCTTCTTGCGGTCGTAGAACTCGTAGAAGCGATCGAATGCCACGCGATACAGGACATCGAAGATGGCCCGACCCGAACTGGAGACGAATGGCATCTCCACGATGCCCGAGCGAAGGCGTGAATGGACATGTGGCTGCAAGATTTGCGTCGCATAGCCAAGAGCATGGAAGGGTCCAATCAGACCCACCATGGCCTCCAACTGGTCGCGTCGCAGCGTCAGCCTTGGTCCCAGTTGGTAGCCATCGCCTTTGAGGTGCTTCAGAGCCAGCACCGATTCCCGCCCGCTGCCGAGGCCTGCAAGTTGAAAGAGAGAGATAGGATTATCTCCATGCGAACGAAGATGAAACCAAACCCACCATCAACCTGTCCGAACTTGGCATAGTAGCAGCGCGGCACCCAGTTGTTCACCACATCGCTTTCCAGGCGGCTGGCCCGCAACAGGTGCTCGTAGGCGGGTAGGATCTCTGCGTAGGCGAAGATCTCGTTGGCAAACTGAATGTACGAGTTGCTGCTCTCGCGGAACTCCTCGGTGCCCTTCATGAACTTCACCAGCACCACCTCCGTTTGCTTGCGGCCAGCGATGCTCAGGTCCAGCTGCACCGTGTACAAAGCGGACATGAAGCCGTCCAGCCCATTGGAGCATTCGACGTTGTGCCCCTCCAGCGCAGCGCCCGAGCCAAAGTACTTGAAAATATCGTACACCAGGTACCGCTCAATGAAGTCCAGCTGCTGCTGTTGCGTCGACATTTTGTGTTTAAATTGGAAGTGATCCCACTGGGAATTGCACGTAATTGATTGTAATTGCTTCTCCGTTTATTGACCCTCCGCCCAATCGAACGACGCCCCTGCCACGCTGATATGCTGCTAACTGGTAATCGTTCTCCGATTGAGCTCTTTTATAGCGAAGCGCAATCAAAGATCGGGCGCAATCGGAGATGATCTTGGTGAAATCTTATCCAGATACTAGGTTCAAGGGACACGTAAGCTCCTTCAAAAGCAAATATAACCTTCAGAGGCTTTGTTTGTTGTGTTTTTTGAATTTTTCAGCCTTGCGCAGCTGATTGGCATAACTATCGATAAGCTATCGTTAAGGTTCATCAGCCAGGGCTGCACAGTCCACCTGCTGCTGCTAAATTTTTGCATTTCAATTTGTATTTATTGCTAAATAAAACCTGTACTTAAGAAAACTTAACGATTATAGAAACCGATCAACAAAGTTGATCGACGTTCTCCTGCCTGGTGCATGAAATCCAATTGTGCCGCAAAATTTTAAAATTGGCTACTTTTGAATCAATTCACGTGACTCACGACTCCGACGTCTCGTGACTGGTTCCAGACTGGTTCACAGCGATTGTGGTTGTCCATCTCTGGTGTGCGCGTAATAAACACAGACATTTCGCCGGATTCGTTTACTTTACTTATATTGTTTGTTGTATTTTGTACCTGTAAAAAGCCCCTGAACCATAATGGGTAAAGTTCAAGTTAATTTTAATAACCACTCAACGCCAATGTCAACTCTTAGATTTTGTTTTTTATTTAAAAATGTTTAAATTACAAAAAAATTGTATCACAATTAGAATTATTTTCGATTCATCCTTTTGTCGCTGTTGTTGTTGTTGTTGTTGCTGTTGCATTTATTAGAAATAGTGTTGCAAGTGCTTAATGAAGATTACAATAGATGGTGTTCGTGCGCCTCCACTTCGGGTCACTTGAACTCCAGGACCAGACCCGGTCTCAGTGGGCATGACTCCGCTTGCCTGTAACAGGTGAAATGATGGGAAATTATAAGCATAAGGATCGCAGGATCGCAGGATCGTAGATCCCGACACTTACGGCTGTTACAGCGATGCCCAAAGAAGCCCGGATGACACTTGCAGCGCTTCTGGGAGAGACAGACGCCGTTGCGGCACTTGCAAATGGAGCGCTGCTTCCGCCCAATCTCGCAGTGATCGCCACGGAGTCCAATGGGACAGCGGCACTTGTTGTTGCCGATGCAGCGGCCCTCGTTCTTGCACGGTATCACGCACTTGGCTGTGACGACAGGGGAGCGGTATTAGGCTTGAGGCACATATGGCTATTAGCCAAAGGATTTACTCTACTCACAGTACTCGCAGCGCAGGCCATAGTAACCCTTGGAGCACTGGCACTTGTCCTTCTGTATACACTTGCCGCCGTTCTGGCACTTGTCCTTGCAAATACCTAGGGAGTGGCAGGAGAGGCAGGGAGAATGGAGAGACCAGAGAGATATTGGTTTATGATCTATTATAATATTTGTACATATATATCATATCTCCTTCTTTATAGCCGCCATGCTGAGAGGACTTCCCCGCCTGCTACCAATGCGTTGCCTTAGCTCGACGGCCGGAGGAGCAGCCAATGGAACAGCCACTGCCACATCCACACGCACACCGCCACTGCATCCACGTCCAAATAACCTAACCGATGAGATCATACGCGTGGATCATGCCGGCGAACTGGGCGCCGATCGTATTTATGCCGGCCAAATGGCCATTTTGGGCAACGGACCCATGGGCAAGACCATTGGCCATATGTGGGAACAGGAGAAGGAGCATCGCAGGCAGTTCGAACAGCTCATTCAGCAGCATCGTGTCCGTCCAACGATCATGGTACCGTTGTGGAATGTGGCCGGCTTTATGCTGGGCGCCGGTACAGCATTATTGGGCGAAAAGGCGGCCATGGCCTGCACGGTGGCTGTGGAAACGGTGATCGTGGAGCATTACAACGATCAGCTGCGCCAGATCATGGATTCACCCAACCCCGACAAGGTAAAGAGGCCACAAGCCCCAAAATTAACTTGTGTTCGCCAATTAACTTTTCGATCCCGCGTTCCCCAGGAGCTGTTACAGACAATCACCAAGTTCAGGGACGAGGAGCAGGAGCATCACGACACAGGCATCGATTGCGGTGCGGAGCAGGCGCCCTTCTACAAGGCCATGACCGAGGTGATCAAGTTTGGTTGCAAGACGGCCATTGCCATTTCCAAGAAGATCTAATAGTCGATCGACGAGAGCTGTTGTCCCGTTATGTACATATATACCAAATTAAGGAACACACCTGTATCTGTTCCGTTATATTGTCTCCTCGCCGTGTTAAGCAATAAAGATACATATATAATATATATATATATACTTACCGCCTTCGCACTGGGTGCCCTGGTATCCCTCGGGACAGGTGCAGACAGAGGGTGCCGTGCAGTTGCCGCCGTTGAGGCACTGCGGGAAGCAGAAGGCTGTCTCACAGTACTGGCCCGTATAGCCGACGTTGCACTTGCAGATGTGATGCTCGTTGCAATAGCCATTCTTGCCGCACTTCAAGCTGCATTCTGGATCGGGAGCTTAAGTTTTTTTAGTTTAGTTCAATCGTTCGCAGAGTCACGAGGCAATAATAATGATAACACACAAACATTTAACACTCAAGAGTCACAGCACATCGGAAGGAGCGAAAGTGTTTGGAGGCGGGGCACTTGGATACATAGAGATTCAACATGGGAAAGGGAATCAACAAGGGCCCTCGAATCGGTTGGGGGTTTGCCTCGGAATAAATAGGCATTACTTGAAGACGTTGCAAGATCCTTTTGCTGGTCTGAATTTCAATAAAGAAGTTACCTTTACTTTTGGCCACTGATAAAAGGCTTATCTCTGGCATAGATCAAAGGTAATATAAATGTTTATATACAATATTAGTGGTGCCCACACGCATTACATTAGATACGTTCGACGTGTCAACGTTACGAATGCTTACAGTCTCGGTGTGAGCAGAGCTCGGGCAGCGAAACTTGCAGGCTCGCGAGTCTATCTGTGGGGCATCACTAATATATATAGTATATACATGTATATTTTGTAGGATCCTTCATCCTTTCAATTAAATTTAAATTTTTGTCATAGAAGTTTTTCAATTTTTAATAACTTTCAGGATCAGGATATCTCCTTTCTGGATAAGAGGACCTTGTGGGGGGAATAGGGAAAACAGAGGGCAAAGCTGAACGCGGAAAAGCCGTGAAAAGCGACTACAAGGCGGAGAGGAATATATGGATATATGGGGCAAAGACAATATAAAGAACAAGATGCGTAACGTAATAGTATATTCCTAATATGAAAATTTGTTGAAAATGAATTCGCCGCTTTTCCAAATTAAATTTATATGTCATTCAAAAACTGAATATTATTATTTTCCAAATTATAAATTCAATATGCAGATTTATTCAAAAAACGATTACAGCTTACCGAATTGAAATCAAAGTATTTAAGCTTAGTTAATATCGATTTGGAAAACTGCAAGGGTATAGAAACTTCGACTTTCCCCAAGATACGTTTTCATTCTTGTTCGATTTGTACGAATTGTCTGAAATTTGTTCGAACGTTACGCATCTTACTGTGTATATGGTCCTTGTTATGGGTTATGGACTGTGAAGGATGTGGATATGGGCATGCATGGGGTGGTGGAGAGTGGGGGAAAAAAAAAACAGCTCAAAGAGCAGACGGAAGGAAGTGTGCACAACAAAATGTAGATGCTAAATAATACAATTAATAACTAAATAAAAGCATTGCTTGATATTTCATATACACTACCTTGCAAAGTTGTTAGTGAAGTAGGGTTGGAAGCGTCTATATCATACACACCTCTGTGGGCGCATTCCTTTTTGAAGTTGAGGCGAATAGGTGTGCCCGAGAGCGGCTTGTTGTGGCGCGTCTGGATCTTGAGGCCGACGTTGAAGGACGCGGTGCCGGAGCTGTTACCGGTACAGGGCAGGAATATGCTAAAATCTAGCCCCCACCCCCCCACAAATCAATAAATTCGCTGCCTATCTATATATCTAGATCATCCCGATCTATACTCACTCTTCTGCTCCTGCGGTATTCGGCCACTCTTGCGTATGGACAGCGTCGGCGCCTTCAGGATGCTGTCATCCATCGTCTGCAGTCGGTCAAAGTCATAGAAGTACTTGCGTCTGGCACCCGACTTCCAGGTAAAATTCACATAGTTCACCTCCGATGGGATCACCAGGAAGTTATACAGTGTGGTGTCGCGCAGATCGTTGGTCACCCGCCCATTGTGGATGGCATACAGCTTCTCCGAGTATCCTTGGGGAAAGTAAAGTGCTGCAGCCGATGGATGAACCTTAGAGAAAATTGGATATGGTAAAATTTGTGCATTGCCTGCTCACCGGTTAGCATCTTGAGCTGCTGCTCGTTGATCCACAGCGAGATGCCGTTCTCCTCGCGGTTATGCCGGTGGCCGACAGCTCCTCCTCCAGCTCCTCCACCACCACCACCACCGCCTCCGCCTCCTCCTCCACCTCCTCCTCCTCCTGTTCCACCTCCTCCACTGCCGCCGCTTTGGTGTTTTTTACGCTGGCCCCGTCGCGGCTGATGGCTAACGACCATGCCGCTGTCGTTGTCGCCATAGTTGTCCAGGCCATCGCTGGTGTTGCCATGGTTCTCCTCCGAGCTGGATGAGTCCGCCCTTCGATTGTTGTTATTATTATTATTGTTGCGATTGTGGTGCTGGCGACACTCGAGCTGGCCGATACAGAGAAGCGTGTGCACGATCAGCACCAGATAGAACCACTTGACCAGGCAACCGAAGCTCTGATGTGTCATTTCCCCGCAGCTGCCAAAAGCAAACACACAGAAGCAAAAAAAAATTTAATTAAAAGGGGGGAGAGAGATGTGCAACACGCCCCCAATACTGGCTTCCTCCTGGCTTGCCAATCCCAGTCCCAGTCAGCGATATTCGCTCCGGCCTCTCTACAGTTTGTTTATCTTTTGCCATATTTGCAGACCCTCGATCTATTTGCGATTCGGTTTCGATCGCTGTGGCATTATCTATTTGTGTGGATTCCTGGAATCACTTCAGATAGCTGAGCCTGAGCTCTTATAAATGAATTAATAATGCATCCAAGCATAATAACCATAATGGAGTGTCTGTTCTTTTGAGGGATCGGATCTCACTTATGTATGCATGTCTTTCTGTCCAGATATTTCCCTTTCAGCTGGATTTTTGATCAGCTTATGGAACTGTATTATTAATTTTATAAGATCAAAGTAAAGTGATTTAAATCGAAGGATATATAAAGAACTTGTTACATGCTGAAATTCGGTACTTAATATACATTTTATTATTTATTTTATCAAGTAAACTTTATATTTATATATAAACTCTTTAAATATGGAAGATAATCTTAAAGTTTAGCAACTTGAGTTTGCTTTTAGCTCATTCAAGATTCTGCCTGGCTCCGATCTTGAATTGGAGGTCATTTATCACCTCAGATCCTTTTGCCTGCCGCCTCCACTTCCCATATATGTACATACATACTATATATACATATAATATAAAACATAAATAAGCAAGAGAGCGAGAGAGATGGGGACGAGTTGCCGGCCACAAATTGAAGTGTCCCCATTCCGGTGCATCCCCCGGCTCCCAGCAGTAACTTCAACTACCAAACTCCAAAGCCAGATTGAGACGGAAAAGAGGCTGGGGGAGAGCAGGTATAAAGTCGTTAGCACTTTGCCTGGTGTGAAGTTACCCAAGTCACAAAATCCCATCCCAATCTCCCAGCTAGCCTTGTTACACGACCAAAAGCCAGACGTTTAACGCAGCGGACAAGTGAACGGACAGCGGACAGCGCGGACAGCGGACAACGAATCTGGCAACGAAATCTCACTTGAAATACGGCTACAAGATATGTATATTCAAGCTAAAATAAAAAAAAAAAGTCTTTAAACTTTGATTAATCACTAGAAATATTTTTGGAGCTGACTAAAATACTATGTTTTCTTTAAAACATGTTTTAAAATATGTTTTCAACTTTAAAATCATATATTCCCTTAACTTAAGAAGATTTAAGCTAAAGATCTTCATTTTCAATGTGCCAAGCTAAGATATTTCCTGAATCTAAAGTTAAGTTTAGAATCAGAAACTATCTTGGGTTAAAACAATGCAACTTATAATCTTTAACATTAAATATTTTCTTAAATTAAAGAAGGATTATAATTCTTAGCACTTTCAAGCTAATAGAACAAGATATCTATCTATCTAAGATATTAATTTAGTTATTTACTTTGTAATTCTATAATTATTTATACTTAGAGCATATTTTTTAGCCAATCAAGATGATAATTCGGTTTTCAGAGAACTTCAAGTTATTTAAAAGCTGACAAATCATGTATGTTTCGTATCTTATAGCTATAACATCAATATAAAAAAAATAGCTATTTAATGTTTGGAAAACTGGCAGCACTGCAGCGGACTGGACAAGCGATGGATCAAGCAGCCACAGCCAAACAGCCACTCATCGTTGTCTGACCATCATCACGTATGAATGGCTTGAGTGGAGATCGAGGGATCCAGGAGATCCAGGGGAACTCGGGGGAACAACGACGACGACGACGACGACGATGATGATGATGGGCCAGAAACAAGTTAAGCTGTCTTAATAAGATCAAACATGGCGATTATGAGGAATTACTTGGAGATAATGACATCCGAACGAGACTTGAACGAATGTACGAGTATGTATGTAGCTCCAGAGTACTCTAGGCTCCAGAGATCGGCGCGAAACTCCTCCGCGAAACCGAAAACGAGGAAACCTGGAAAGCAAACTCTTACGTTAAGTGAACTAATTGCCGCTTCTGGGATCGGTATGGGTATCGGGATCCCATGGCTCCCACGTTCATACTATATACACGAGTATGGGCTGTGCGTAATTGAATCACTGGTTCAGAGGATCGTAGGCGGAAGCACTTGGCCCCGGTAATGGAACAACGCAATTTGAGCAAGGTTTAGGAGTATATATACCGATCGGGATTATCATATGACCTAAAACGGGATCGCAGAGGGGCTTTTGGGATTGGAATCGGACCCCGATTTACTATTAATATATGTAGCATGGCCGATTTGTTTTGAAATTATTTTTATTTCGTGCTTGGGCCGATAAGCGGGGCTCCTAAGCACATGATGTCGATAGACGCGACAACGGACTGCGCCGCCATAGATAATCCCACACACACTCTCATGGTAAATCTGGGTCCGAATCTAAGTTGGAATTTATAGCGAAATCGCACTTAAAAATTATTTGATTCGAGCTGAACGGACGGTGTAGGTACATACGGTGTACGTACGGGAATAGCTTAGTCAGAGGTGGCTTTTGCTTAATTAGCTTGCATTTCTAGTCTCGTGATCATATTTTTATTGAGTTTTCAATTGCTTAGAACGCAGAAATCGAATTCAATAATACACACAATTGTTCCCAGTGCATTTCTCTTTGCTGTCAAGATCAGGTGCCGCAAGAGGAAGAGAGATGGCCAGCCGAAGAGGAACAGAATGAAGTGGAGGATGAGAAGGTGCAAAAGGGGCAGCCTTATTATCAAAGTCCATATCAAGCCGATGGAATGAAGATGAAGCCATGAACGACGATCCTTAATGTTTGGAGATTTTTTTTTCCTTTTTTGTTTTGTTCACTCGTTGCTGCCATTATCGTTGTTGTTGTTGTTGTTGCTGTCGTCAACGATATAATTGCTTCAACTTGAGCAGCAAGGCAAACGAGAGGAAAAGGGACAGATTAACATTTTAGCGTGAAACGGGGCGACAACAGAAGGAGGTGGGGGGGCAAAGGTGAAGGAGAAGCAGAAGCATAAGGAGGAGGAGCAGTAGCAGCGCTGCTGCAGCAATCAAAGTAGGAACAGCAGCAGAAACAACAATTTGTTAGCTCTTTACGATTATTGCCTTTCTCACACCTTATTACCAAGAAAATAAAGAAGCAGCAACGGCAGCAGCAAATACGCGACGATAAGACGTGAAAAAAAAAACAAAAAAAAAAATAACAAAAGGCACAACAAAACGACAGCAGCACCAGCAGAAGCAACATAAACGAGAACAAGAAGCTGCCCCTGGTCAGTGCGAAAGGAAGGGAGGGGGTCATTTGGAGTGGACAGTGGAGAGTAGAAGAGTGGGAGAGTGGGAGAGTGGGCAAGTGGAGTGGGAGAGGGACAACTCCAAGTGCTGCAAATCGCACACTCACATGCACTCGCATACACACACGCACAAGTGCTGGGAAGTGCACGGGAGAGGCAAAAGGTCCCATAAGCAATCCGTTGAACAAAATGATATGCACTTAAAGAATAATTAATATAACACCGTATTAAATATTTTAAATTAAAACAATAAAACAAACATTTAATAAATACATAAAAAATGGTCGTAAATGATCTTTTTTGAATCTGTCTGCAATATGAATGAAGTGGTCTTCCCCGTTTTCTCTAAGTGCACTTTAAAGAGAGTGCAAACAAATTGTTGGCCCGAAAAAAAGCCATCGGCTAAAAGGATTTCAAATGCACACACACACACTCACACAAATACTACAGAATGAGACAGAGCAAGCAGAGACAATCGGCAAATGATGATCAAGAGAGAAAGGGTAGGGGAGGGGCCGAAGGCGGGAAGAGTCACTTCCCCGCTACCGATTCAAATGATGTCCAGTGCGCGCAGCAACAAAAAAAACAACAACTACAATAACAGCAACAACAACAACACGGCACTTGCAGGTCTGTTTGCTTAATGATACAACACTCACATACACACTCGCACACTGCCTGGCGAGAGGCTGTGTGTGTGTGTGAAACACCAACAAAAACACCTTGGGCAAATAAGCAGACTGACAGTAGGGGGAAGACGCGTCAATAGTCGACGGGTAGATACTGTAGAATTGGCTATTGAAAATAATAAGATGGCAGTTTCGATTAGGTTATCCTGTTAGGTGTTCAATTATTTACGATTCCTTGTACCTTGGGTATTTACATTTAAATAAATGTCAAATTCTTGAATTAAGGTAATTAAATTACCTTTCAGGTATTCAATATTCAATAATAATTCATAATTAATTCACTTGTAAGTCAATTTATCAAACGATTTATGTACTTTGATTTTAGAAATCTTGAAAACTTTAAGTTTTGGAGGTATTTATCGAGAGATCTAGTAAAAAACTTAAGCCTTACGTTTGCCAACCAAGAGGGACACAATTGACCTCTTAAAGGGTGACCTAGTAGTCGTGCTCCAAAAAAAAAACAAAAAAACTGCCGTAACGCATTAATCCTGGCTGCTACTCCTACTAATGATAACGATCACCGATTGAGCGGCAGAGGCTGGCGAAGAAGGAGGAGCGAAGGAGGAGAGCCAGACAACAGGCGGATAACAACGCCTGTCTCCAAGTGGGCTCAAGTACCTCAGTGGTCGAAGGAGAAGGAGGAGGAGGAGGTGGAGGTGGCAGGAGACACGCAGACACGCAGGCTGGCCAAGACGGACAGACAACGCAGAAGCAGAAGCTACTCCAAGAGGCACAGAATTCCGATTCCGATGATGCGATCGTGTCTCTACACGGCTGCCCTCGTATCTGTGTGTGTGTGTGTGTTTGTGCAAGGTAGCGAATTCGAGTGGAGTCGAGTAGAAGGAGTTTTGCACCATTCCACTCCATTACCAGTTCCCGAGTTCCCAGATCGCAGTCTCCAGCTTCCACATCCAAGCACAGAGCTCCCATCTCCCAGTTGCCAGGAGTCTTGCGTCTCCTCTCCCGTGCTGTGGCAATCAAATGGCCAACGTTGGACAATACTTTCACGCCTTTCGAGCGCGCCAAAACGATTTAACCGAGTACAGAGGCGGCACACAGGCCACAATGCATTCCTTATACCCTCATTTTTTTGGAGAATTATTACCCGAAATATTTGTACAAGATGTTGAAACTTTTATATGTATTTTAAACACAGTAAATAACTCCACATATAGACATACAAGTTAAATTAGTATTACTTCCCTTAAAAAAATTATGAATTCTAAATTTTGAATGCACCGTTCATATACATACATCTATGTATATTATTATGTTTTATAGATTCCAGCAGATCTTTCTCTTAATATTTAAATATTAAGGACTATTCGGTCATTATTTTTTCTTTTGTAGTATATATTGCGGTTTCTTCAGTTACACTTTCCTAATCTAAGGAATACGGATTTCTTTTTGAGTTTCCCTATTGACATTTAATTAGATCTACAAGTCTACACTCTTTTACGATCAGAACTTTTTTCTTCGTGCACTTTTCCGTTAAGATCGGTCAAATTCACTTAAGCCCCTTCAATCTGGAGAATCTCAGCTCTCATTGAAAGGGGGGAGGGACATTAATTGAAACTGAACAAACAATCGCTCTATTGATAAAAAAAAAAAAAAAAAATAACTGCAAGTGTTTTTTTTATTAGTTCTTATCGCTATTTAAGTACGCATTAAGCGCGATTTCCCGACGCGATTTGGGTTTTGGGTTGATCACACATGGGTTGGGGCTGGGGCTGAGTTGAAATTCAAATCGGGGACAAGCTTTTTCGCACACTTTACCTAAAAACAGACGGATCCTTTTGACTAAGCGGGTTGGTTTGTTTGACAAACAAATCCAATAAACAGGAAACCAAATAAATTTTTGGAGGAAATAAATATACTCTCTTATTTTCCGAATTCTCCTTTTAAGCCTTGCCAAAAAGTTTGTGCGAATCCACTCGCGTCGCGTCGCCGTGTTTCTTTAAGGCAAACGTGAGATCTCCCGATTTGTGAAAAATATTAAATCCATTTTAGAAATGTAATCATTAGCCAACAATTTTTCCCGGTAATCTTTATCCGTTTTTTATTTTTAATTTTTTTTGAATCAAACGAAACGAGCCGAGCTCGAGCAACAGTACAAAGTTTTGTAGAGCTGCGGAATGATAGAGCTGGGTCAATCCCCTATTATCGATATTTTACAATTTACGCTATCGATGATTGGCTTACGATAGCGATAGCGCCTAAAATATATAATATTATTCTCTCATCACTACGTTGTGATGATACAATATAAATAATATTATATGGTCTTATTGTATTCTAATAAAAACTAACTAATAAAAACTATATATATGTTTATAAAAAATCATAAATTATGTTCTTTTTAAATATTTAATGTGTTTTATTTTATTCCAATCCCAAAATGGGCGTTTTTTTACGAAATTTTTTTTGCATCCCTTAGGGAATGTTCCGATAGAATTCACCTCGAAGAAGTGTTCATCGGGAAATCGTATGAAAACATATAACGAATTAAAATTATGAAATATGATTTCATTATATTTAACATTTATACAACAAATAATAATAATAAAAAGCTTCCCATTTAAAGTTGGCCAATTAATTAATTAAATTAACCTTAAAGTTGCGCGCTGCAACGCGATAGTGCAATGTGATAGAACAAAATATCGATAGGCACTCTATCGTGCGCATTGCCATCGCTAGTCCTTTTCGGTGTAATCGCAATCCGCTTACTCGTGGCGAAATTTCGCGTTTCGTATTTTCCCCGTAAGCTGTCAATCCGCATCGCAAATCACAGTAAGTACAGTGCAATTGATGCCCCAAGCCGCACCCTCTCACGTAACACTTGAATCCTTGCAGATGCCGGGCGTTGAAACAATCAAATCCTCCTGGGCGGATGAGGTGGAGCTGGACTACGGCGGTCTGCCGCCGACGACGGAGACTTTGGAGAATGGCCACAAGTACGTCACGGAGTACAAGTACAACAAGGACGACAAGAAGACCAAGGTGGTGCGCACGTACAAAATCTCCAAGCAGGTGGTGCCCAAAACGGTGGCGAAGCGCCGCACCTGGACCAAGTTCGGCGAGTCGAAGAACGACAAGCCAGGCCCCAACTCGCAGACGACCATGGTATCCGAGGAGATTATAATGCAGTTCCTCAACTCCAAGGAGGACGAGAAGGCCAACGATCCGCTGCTGGATCCCACAAAGAACATCGCCAAGTGCCGTATCTGCAACGGTGAGCATTGGTCGGTCAACTGTCCGTACAAGGGCACCGCGATGGACACCAATCTCATGGAGAAGAAGGCCTCCGCTGCGGCAGCCGCTGCCGTCGATGCGCCCAAGTCCGGAAAGTATGTGCCGCCGTTCCTTAAGGACAGCCAGAAGGGCGGCATGGGAATGCGCGGACGCGATGATACGGCCGCCATTCGCATTTCCAACCTGTCGGAGTCGATGACCGAGGCGGATCTGGAGGAGCTGGTGAAGAAGATCGGGCCGCAGAGCAAGATGTACCTGGCCCGCGACAAGAATACCGGCCTCTGCAAGGGCTTTGCCTACGTGCATTTCAAGCAGCGCAAGGACGCGGCCGCCGCCATCGAGATCCTCAACGGCCACGGTTACGATCACTTGATCCTCAGCGTCGAATGGTCCAAGCCGCAGAACAATTAGTTAGGCGGTTAGTTCCGTTTCGCTTGCTCCGCCGCCCCCTACCCGCGTCCAATGCTTATAGAGAGGAGTTCGTACGGATCGATCACACCACACATACACAATATGTCCCTATGCTATAAGTTTGCTACAAATAAATCTTAAAAACAAAAGCCCCGCCAGGGTCACCGAAAAACAAACAGAATCTGTCTATGGGGGGGTGAGATCCTTGTCTTGGTGAGGACTTGCACTTAAAAAACACAAACTGTTGGGCTTTGGGATCATAAATAGGTTCAGCTTTATCGATTTCCATATATTTAAATTGTTTATTTTATGTTTACCACCTTTATTAACCACTGTATCAAAACTTAACAAGATTGGTTAGATATTTTAGCCAAGAAACTATAGGAAACTTGCTCTTCACCTATAGGGCTACATATAGCTATCTCTTTCGTTTTTGACATTACCAAGCACTTGAGTCAGTGGTTTAAATTGTTTATTTTAGTTAAAGCAATGGTATAATTATATAGTTAAATATTGATTATATGATATTTACCTTTTGGCTGTACATGTATATTTACTTCTTTTTTATTTAGCTCAAAATAAATACATTTTATCTAAAGGTGCAAACACCTGGCAGCCCTTGCAACCATTTGGAGGGGTGGCAACTCTGTCGCAAAATAAAAACAGAAACTGTATGTTTTTGTTTTTGTTTTTGCTTTTGCTATTCGTGTGTTTTTCTATGTGTGTTTGCTCGAGCGATTTGCGTAAATAGTGTTTGTTTTCCTTTTTGGTGGCTAAAAATAGAAAAATTAGATGCCGCAAAATATTCAAAAGCCTTTGAAACAATATTTTTGAGCTTCAGGTGTGCGCTCATTTCAGTTGGCCGTGTGACGGGCCCCCAGGCGAAAGTCAACAGTCCGAGGAAGTAGGTATAGGAATGGAGAAGCATCGCCGCCTGCCCATGGCCAGCAGCTCGTCGTCGTCGTCGAAGGCGACAAAGAGTCCTGTTGCCCCGCAGATCAAGCGTGGCCAGCGGATCCTCACTGAGAAGCCATTCGCCTTTGTTTTGAAGTCCAAGTATCGCCTGGAACGTTGCGACAACTGCCTGGAGGCGTAAGTTAAGCCATTCCCAAGTTGAAAGTCTCAAGTTTCAGCCATCTCTCTCCCCGGCAGGACCAAGGTACTTAAGTGCTCCAACTGCCGGTATGTGTCCTACTGTAATCGCGCCTGCCAATCGCAGGCCTGGGGCCAGCACAAGCACGAATGCCCCTTCCTGAAAAAGGTCCATCCCCGGATCGTGCCCGATGCCGCTCGCATGCTCTGCCGCCTGATCCTGCGCCTGGAGCATGGCGGCGATCTAATCCGCGGCTACTACACGGAGCATGGCTCTCGCAAGTTCCGGGATCTGATGTCGCGTGAGTTGTGGATGCCAGACTGCTCTCTTGATTACCCCGAGCTAACTTAGTTAACCATTCCAGATTATGCGGAGATTAAGAATGATCCGATGCGGCTGGAGCACTTGGACTCGCTGCATGCCGTGCTCGAGGACATGATGGCCGAGAGTCCCAGCACGGTGCCAAACAAGACGGAACTAATGAGCATCTACGGTCGGGTAAGTGGGACAGAGACACCTGTTTGCCAGGAGCGGACTTTCGGGCGCTAGCATAGCGATGGTAGTTCCATTTTTAATCACCGCAGCCGCTCCTGGTCGCCCCCAAATTAGATAGCAATCAATGCCTCTTCTGCCTTGTCCCTGGCGATCTGCCAGCCAAAAAAATTGATCATAGAGGCGGGTGGGGTTCACATTCTCCGACTACTGTTGGCCACTTATATCTCCGCCTCCTTCTACTCCTCTCTGCTCTGCTTAGCTCATTACCAACGGGTTCAACGTGTTGGACGCCGAGATGAACTCGATTGCCACGGCCATTTACCTGGGCGTATCGATCACGGATCACAGCTGCCAACCGAATGCGGTGGCCACCTTCGAGGGCAGCGAGCTGCACATCCATGCCATCGAGGATATGGAGTGTTTGGACTGGTCCAAGATCTTCATCAGCTACATTGATCTGCTCAATACGCCGGAGCAGCGGCGGCAGGACTTGAAGGATCACTATTACTTCCTCTGTGTGTGCAGCAAGTGCACAGATGCCCAGGAATCGCGCGAAATGAACGCCGCTCTTTGTCCAAATCGCAATTGTGGTGTCGGCATCAACGTGGAGCGCACGAACTGCAAACGCTGCGATGCCGGCATCAGTCCCAAGCTAAGGAATGCCTATAACGAGGCGATGGCTGTCACCCGTCACAATCTGGAGTCCATGAAGGATGTGGCCTGTAAGTATCTTGTACCTTGCCAGCTTGAGGCCTGACTTAATCCAAAAACCCCAAATCCAGACTTCGATGTGTGCAAGGTCTGTTTGGGTAAGCAGACGGGCGTTCTGCATCCGTTGAACGTGTGGCACGTGAAGACTCTGGATGCTGCATTTGAGGCTGCCATCGATGTCGGCAAATGGACGGATGCCTTGGACTATGGCCAGCGGTTGCTGCCCGGCTTCCGGAAGTATCATGGCGCCTGGAATCCGTTGCTTGGCCTGCTCCACATGAAACTGGGCAAAATCCAGTTGTTTGAACAGCGCCCCAAGGAGGCCAAGCATCATCTGGAGGAGGCACAGCGCATCCTCACCGTTACCCATGGCCGTGACCATCGATTGCTTTCGGAGCAGCTGTATCCTCTGCTCCTTCAAGCGCGGCACGAGGCCAACAATTAATGTCCGCCATTTGTCATTTGTTTTTATAAATAAAGAAATTAATAAATAGTAAAATAATAGAAGATAAATGTTGTGTTTTTATATTTATATATGTATTGCTAGTTGTAGAGTTCTGTGCATGCCTAGGAAATCTTCGCCATTGCCTGAACTCTACGGCTCGTGTCCTGAAATAGTGCCCGTATCAGATGACGGACCTCATCAGACTTGTAATTGGCGGTTAAAGGTCCGGAGCCGTTGCACCACAGCTCCGTGATCTCCTTGAGCGAGGCATTCATGATGGTCTTCAGCTGTTGCAGCTTCATCCACAGACGCACCTGCAGCACTTCGTGCGGCCCGGCGAAGAGAGTCGGTCCCCGCTGCAGCACCACATCGATGAGATCGCTCAGCTCGCTGGCCATGGTGGCGGAGATGTCGCTCAGCGTGAACACATGCCGTATGAGCTCCGCGGCTAAGGCGTTGATTAGCTCACAAAAGGTGGCATTGTACACCGTCTCCGGGAGGACACTGGCCCAAACGTTCTTTAGCAGATCCAGCTGCCGCAGGCATTGACGCACCAACTTCAGGGGCAACGTGCCCAGATTGTGCTGACTCTTGAATTCGAAGCCCTCCATGATCTCCTTGAGAATGGAGATCTGATAATCGATCTGGACACGCAAATAACGCTGGCCGGTGGCCTGCAGCGACTTGGACAGTGCCGGCAAACTCTTGAAGTCCCTGTTGGCATGCTGGGCCACCCAGTGGGTGAGGAACATGCAGTTGTTGTGGAACAGCGCCGATTGCTGTGGTATGCTCTCGAGCAGCTTGCGATGCACAATCGGCACCTGGTCAATGTAGGTCTGGAGCAGGCTGGCGTTGATCACGGACAGCGGATTGACGCTATCGCCCTCCTCTGTGACGGGCTGACGCAGTATGCGTTCCATCAGCTTCACGTAGTCCTGGAAACCAATGAAACGTTTAAACAAATTCGATGGAAAGCTTGCTACCACTCACCTGGGCACTCTTAGAGATCATGCAGCGGGGAAAGAGCAGGGGATTGGCGGCCACTTCGGTGGGCGTATTGTTGTGCGCCACCAGCACCATATCCTGCAGATCGCGCTGAATGATCTCGGTTGCGGTCTCCAGAACGCGACGGAACAGTCGATTGCGGTAGTAGCTCTCGTAATTCTCCACAAATAGACCCAGGGTACGATCCTGGCTAATATTTATCAGATAGATGTCAGCCAGGAACTGCTCAAAGTTTGTGACATCCTCGCACAGTGTGGATGATTGATACTCCTCCATGGTCTCGGGCACGGCCGGCATTAGGCAGACGTCCACCAGCTGCTTCAGCATTCTCTCCTTCAGATGCTCCCCAAGGATGCTGAATACATGCTGTTCGCTTGACAGGCTGATGTTGATGCCGCCCAGCGTTTGAAACAGCAACCGGAAGTTGGCCAGCACCTCCTTGTAGTTCGGACGCAGAGACGTTGTGGTGGGGGTCTCCTTGGTGGAGTAGGAGAGCGACAATTGATCGTGACCAGCGGGGCCATCGGTGTCCTCGGTATAATCGACCATTACCGGTTGCTGGATAAGCGGCTCAATGCAGTTGTCCAGCAGGAAATCGCATAGGCGGACGGGACTGTAACGCTTTTGGAAGAGCGCTTGGACAATGTCCTGCAGCTGGGTTTCGTCCCGGCTAACCTGGAGCGTGACGCAGCGCGAGGTTGGAAAGGATTTGCACTGCAGCTGGACCAGGCGATCGAAGCGATCCTGTAGATTTTGCTGCAACAAATGGGCCTGGACAAGGTACTTCACCTTGATGGTATCATAGCATTCGAGCTCCTGGAAGATGCGACGAGCCTCGGGTGAAGGCAAGGATGTGGCAGCAGCATCAGGAGCAGCTGCCGTGTCGTCACCGTATATGAGCACCCGCAGACGGTTGACCAGATCCATGAGGAGCATGTAATCTTTGCAGCTCTTGGCATCCTCTATCGAATGGAAGACCTCGTCCACCTTGAGGACCTGCTCGCTAACCTCCACACCAATTAGGACCTCGCGCAGCTTGCGGTTACTGGCCAGCATTTTGGTGTTCGCCTCGTTCAGGACGCCCAGTCCATCGCTGGCGGCCTTATCTAGCAAATCGTGTATCTCGCGCCTCAGCGAGCCCAGCTGGTCCAGAAAGAGGTCCGGCGTGGTGTGGTTGGGCATAAACTCCGTGTAGTTGTCATCAATGTGACGCCGAACGTTCACCTGGAAGCGTTCGGTGCGCGTCAGCACATCCAAGATTGTCGACTTGGTGGCGTCCACGCTAGTGAATCCGTTGTCGGGCAACTTGGGTGACATTATAGCTGTTCTCTATAAACGGTGCAGATTGACAGCTGGTAGGTAAATATTAAAAACTCGATGCAATAGCTATTTAGTCTTTTAAAACCACCGATATCACCAATAGCACCGATAACATTGAGCTGCGGCCGTGCATCGGGTCAACTATCGATAGCACACATAACTAAAGCTAAGTAACTACGAAAAGTATACCGAACGGAAGCTATCGACGCTTGAAATTTATAGAAACTCAGAGAAAACGACTCTGAAAGTTGAAAATTAATATATAACGTCAAGTTCTTAAGAATAAAAGCTACGTCACCATTAATCGATATAGCTAAAAATAAAGCATTTACGCGCTGCAGAAATGCGGTCACGCTGAGCCAGTTTCAAAATTTAACGGGTAACTGTAAAAGCTACTTTCTTTTTTTTCTTATAAAGCTTGTTTTAGGTTTTCAATTAAATTTGAGATCCCTTTGGGAGGGTCTGGATCTTGATGTTTTATCTTCCCCATTCTATATTTATCCTGTAGACGTCCAGCGGGATCAAGAATCCCAGTTATCGTATGCCGAAATATTTGTAAACAGATTTCCAGTCAGTCCAAATGATCGACATGATTAAGAGCGAGACAGACATAGTGAAGCCACCCCATAAAAAAGATTAAGCTTGATTTGATTTTCGACATTTTATTATTGTTTTTGTATTTGGTTCTTTTTTCATAACAGTTTAATGTGTGTTGTGTGTGGGTGATAGTTTAAACTTTAAAGTGTTTGTGTAGTGTTTTGGGCGACATCCTTTTCGCCTTTTGGGATTTACGAAGTGATTGCAATGCAGTGTTTCGCATTTTTTGCTTTTTGGGAGTGGTGGGCGTAGTGTGGTTCTCAAAGCACCAGTAACAGTTAAACAGAATGACACAGACGGCACAAAAAAAAAAGGCGGGTGAAATAAAAACAATAAATAAATAAAACAGAGTACAAAATTAAAGAACAGAGAAATTCATTAGGCGAGGCCTCCTCTTCTACTAAAGACAATTATATACGATTCACACCGCGCACTCAGATAGTGGAGTGGAGACGACTTGCAATAATCGCATCTGGCTGAAGTACATTGTATCAATAATTTGCACAGGTAAGTACATTGCATTTCTTTTCTCGTTTTGTTTTATCGCTTTTGTTTGCATTTGGTGTGAATAATGATATTTTCAACAGATTATAAATTTACAATACATTAATGTACACGAGTTTTAAATAATAATATAGTAATTGTAATAATAAATCTACACAATATACATACAATATTTATATTTATGTACAAATATAAATATAGCGCATTCTTCACTACAGACTATACAAAAAAAATAATAATATATTTATATAGTATGAAAATTACACTTAATGGAGAATTCATTTCTACATGTTTAGATGTTTTCGTATTTCCGATTTGTTGTGGCCGGTGTGTGTGTGTGTGTGTTGTGTGTGTTGGTTTTCTTTTGTTGTGTGCGTGAGTAGTGCGTGCATTTTCCATAGATCGATCTTGTCTCAACACATTTGTCTATAACATTTGTTCTTCCGGGCATTTCAGGCCCTCATCTTCATCTTCTCTTATTTTCTTTGATTTTTTTTTGTTTGTTTTCATTTTATATTTAATTATTTAATTCTTTTCGTTTTTGGCAATATTATGAATGATGAGCGGATTTAGAACGAAACAACAATTAGATGCGCTAGTGGTGTGTGTGTGTGTGTGTGCAGAGTGTGGTGTGTTTGGGGGTGCTGGCGGTGTGGGGTGTGAATCTTATGCTTAGGAAATGTACAAATAAAATAAATCAATCAGACGCACACAAGGGATGTGCGGGGCAAAACACTGAAAAACCTTGCGCCAAAGTTGTGCGATTTCTTTTTTTTTGTTTTTTGTTTTTTGCCTTTGTTTCATTTGGTTTGCTGAGAAGGCGGCGGTGACGGCAGGCGGCAGGCGGCAGTCGGCAGTCGGCGATATGATGACTCCTCTTCTCTCCATCCTTCTATCTGTATCCCTTCGGTTGCGCTTAGACAGTCTCCAGTACGCGAACATCCTTCTGCACCACATAGAACTTGTGCTTCTTACCGACCAATCCCCAAATGACGGCCACATTCTCAATGACCACATTCACGGGTATCGTGCAAACGGCACCCAGGACGCAGGCCAGGAACCGGAACAGTCCAAAGCGGTACAGCGAGAAGGATTTGATAACGCCGAACACATACATGTATATATTGATGGCCGCAATGAAGGCGCAGACAAAGTCCACGAGATTGGGACACGGGATCGGATACAAAGCAGCAAATATGATGTTTGACGTGGACAGGGGCATGGTTACCCACGAGTAGACACTGATGCCCAGCAGCAGCTTGTGCTTGAGCGGTATCATCTTGGAGTGGACCACCAGTAGGATGCCCTGGAGCCAGCGCTTGCGCTGCTGCAAAAAGTCCAGCAGCGTGAACGGTGACTTCTCGTACATCTCGCCCTCGATGAAATTGAACGTATAGCCCTGGCTAAAGGCGCGCATCGCAAAGAAACAGTCCTCGGCCACGGAGCCATCGATGCCGTTGTCAAAGGACACCGCACGTTCGGCACCCACCTGGAAAACGAAACAAAACGTGGGAGGTTAGTAAAGATTTTAAGCTGAAAACTAAATATCTCAGTTGAGGTTTGTAGTTTTTACAAAAAAAGATGGAAATCCGATTATTTTTCTAGACTTTCCGATATTTTTTAAACGAAATTTCGATTGTTTCTTTAGTTTTTTTTAAAGCCTGCACAAAAAATTGGCACCTAGATTATTTTTCGATATTTTTAGACGACTTTTCGATATTTTTTTCAAGTTTTTTCCCCTTATAAGACTATAAAAAAATGTGAACTCGATTATTTCCTGAGACTTTTCAATATTTGTAGACATTTTGAAATTTTAAAAACGAAACAAAAATTGGAAACTCGATATTTTCGATATTTTTGGGCGAAGTTTCGATATTTCCTTGATGCATTCACCTCCAGGTCATATACAGCAGCTGTTTTTAACAGTTTCGGCAAATTTAAGCTGAAGGAAAGTGACAAAAGTTGCATAACAGTTAAAAAGATAATTTTTTAAAGTAAAATCTAATACCTAATGGTATATGCTCTACCTCTGTAAGAATTAAACAATTAAAATAACGTTAACTCTACAACAAAACTCACAAAAACTGTGTGCTAGATATTCAGTTAGCTTATTAATTCAGTTAGTTAATAATGATAAGAAGAACGTTAACCTTTCATAGTATGTACTTTATAAATGAATTGGTTTCTGTTTAAAGGCCTCGACAAAAATAAAAAATGCCTCATGCCAAAGTTAAGCATAGCTTTTACCAAGAAATATAGGTAAGTTTATGAGCTCGTAGCTCGTTTCTCTTCAGCGACTTAGTGGCTGTCATAACAGGGGCTATAGAAGGTGAGGTATGGAGCTCGGCATTCCCCACACTGGCGCGCACACTAGGGAAATACCCACCTGGGTGACCACATAGCTGCCCTTCCAGCTGAACAGCGGCTTGTGGAAGAGTTTGAACTGCAGACGCAGCTTGCCCATATCGTCCGACACTCGAAAGCTGTCCGCCAGCGTTGTCAGCCAATTGACGACATTCTCGTTGGCGTACGTGATCAGGCCCTGACCGAACGGATGCTTGCCATCCAGGACGAAATTGATAATGCCACGCACCGAATTCTCGGTGAGTAGCGTCTCCTCATCCAAATGGACAATCCAATCGCTGTCATTCAACACATTCACCGTGTCCTCGAGACAGTATTGCAGGGCCCGTGACTTGAATAATGCACCGGTTCGTGTCTTATACTCCTTGGGCACAACGATTTCACGGATGCGACGATGCTGCGATAGATTCACCGCCTTATCGGTGACCACCTCAATGAGAAAGTTCTCCAAGCCGGTGTCCAAACAGGTGTTCATATTGCGCAGCACATTCGTCTTGACCAAATCGGGAAAATCGCCGCGCGTTACCACACGGATGCAGATGAAGGGCGCCAGCAGGGGGCTGCCCTTAAGGACGACCTTCTCGGGAAAGGCATTGTAGAAGACGAGGCCGCAGAAGTTAAACAACACCTGGGGCAGCGTGAGGAGCGTGAGAAAGCGCAGTAAGTACAGCAGAATGGTGGCCACCTGGCCGTACTCAGTCCATGGATCGACGATCGTGAACGAGTTCTCGTCGATTTTAATACCGCCGGAGAATACTTCGAAGGTAACTATCACAGTGATGAGCAGTGTGCAGTGCAGCAGGTGCTTTGTTGTGGAGTTCATCCTGAATGCGGGTGTGTTTGTGTGGCGTGTGTGGTGTGTGTTTAAAGTATTATTTATATATTATTATTAAATGGCTATAGTCCAAGCGATTCCTTCCTTAAGTAGACTTGTGCTGCGACAGATCCGTCTGGCCCGCGTTTTGTTCGTTCGTTCCGGATGACTGTATGTTTGGATGATGACTGGATGAGTGTGTATCTCTTGCTCGGCACTATCTCTCCCACTGCCAGCGTCTTCGTTTTGGTTTAGTTTGGTTTGTGCTTTCAGCAATAAAAAAAAATACAAAAAAAACCGGAACGAGAAGGACCGGAAGTTAATCCAGTCACCGGCTTGCTAAGTGCACGGGATCCTCTATCAGCTCCTGGGGTGATTCCGATGTGGATTCCTCTCTTCAGCTATTTGTGGACTTGGATACTCCCGCTGGCGTTGGCTTGCTTGCATTTGAGACTCTCAGCTCTAATTCCTGGTCAGACATTTCTGCAAAAGTGGGGGAGAACAAGAAAAGTAAACAAAACATTAATCATTCTGTATAAAAATAAATAAATAAAATGATGGAACAAAAAAAATAAAAAATAACAAAGAACTGCCTTTTTCTTATCAATTTTTCGGTCTATCCCAAGATAGTTATATAGATACGTTCCACTTCCGATTTAGATCTAAGAATTTGCTTCTAATTTTCATTTGTAGAAAAGCTAACCAAAGAGAGGTTTTAACCCTTAAATAAATATTTTAAAAATGTTGTATTTGCTTAAATAAAAAAAGACTGACTTGTCTAGATCGACTCGGTTGATGTTTTGTATTATAATTTATAGAAAACCAAAGACTCTTCCTTTAATTAAATATTTTATATTATATACTTTTTAATTTGCTTCATACAGAACAGACTTTACTGTCTAGATCGATTCGGCGGAAGTTTTTTTTCTTTAATTGACAGAAAATAGATTCTCCCTTTAAATAAATATATTTTATATATTTTTTTACACACAGCAACACAGATTTTGAGTAGAAAATTCTATTGTAATACTTAGTTGTTTTTATTCAGGCGATTCAGCTCTGTGACGCGTAATTTGACATTAAAATTTAATTAGTGCCGGGTTAAATTTTCTAACCTTACGAACCACATTTTATTTTTGCGGCATTTCGGTTTCGTTACGTTTCGTTGGATGATTGAATTAGAACTTGGTAGGGGGAGACGTGTGGACCCATATATAACGCGGCGTACAAAATGCTAATCATCATCAGTATCGCGTGCCCGCCAGTCCCATAAACTACAACTATTGATCACATAACCAGGCAGACGGTCGGTCGGTGCATAGTTTCTCCATATATGTACCATATATTATATATTTCCCAAACAGATTCTTCTCGGGGGCAGTAGCAATTACACAAATATGTGGTCCCCCCACCCGTATAATTGTGAGGCAATTGGTAGAGTTCAAAGGCCAGCGATTTGATTACAATTGCCTCCAGTTGTTGCTGCTGTTTCTTTTTTTATTATATATTTGAATTTTAGCTCGATTTTGTCGGGGCGGAGAAGAGCTGGCAGTTCAAGTATTTTCGGGTTGCCACGCAGATAAGGCCTGTGTCGATCAGATGACGATCATTATAAATGTCTATATAACATACACACATTTATTTAAACACGCGCATACCGTGGCGGCATCAATATCTAAATGATTGTGTTTTGTATTGGCAAAAATGTGTTTCCATTCGGTTCTGGTGCTTGGCCTGGGCCTTGGGCCTTTCATAATGACTAAGCGTGATACGATTAGAAGTATTTTAAAAAAAGAAAAATGAGCAAGCGGGGGCCAATGAGCAATATACTTGGGGATACCAGGAAATGTTTAGATAAAATCAGGCAACTTTTTCCAATGACACTTTCGAGTGCATTTCACACAGAGAGAGAGAGGGAAATCAAATTAGTGATAAGAGCGACACTTTCGGCTCTCCCTCGGGCCCCCTCATTAATCATCAATCATTAATCAATAAATATATGTATATTATATATCCCCAAAGGGGTATGCATTATCCGATCCCCCGCGGAATATTGACCATGATTGACGTGATTGCTAGAAGCTTTATCATCTTAGAAATATACTTGTATATTCTCGGAATCGGGGAATAGTCAGCGGAAATAAAACTCGAGCTGTGCTTTGGGCCTGGCAAAAAATAGAACTTAATCTCGTACAAACAAGTCCATTTAAATATAATATTACATATGTATTATTCTGAGAATTCTGACAAATGCTGGTATATTCACAGCTGAATTCGGAACAAAAGGAACCCACAGACTCGGAATCGGAATCGGAACCTCATATATGTGATAGTAGTAATCAAATATTATTTGTATGAATCACGACATTGGACTTGAGTCCCCGGAGAAGATTAAGCTGACCAAGGGAGATATATGTATATAGTACATACAGCAAAACTTTCCATCCAGAAGTGTGTTCTAGGGGTGTTCTCCTGTTCATTTAGATAGGCTGAGCACAGGAATGGATAGATTTGGGAATGGGCAGGGAGAGAATGCGGGCTATTTTATTTTTTTTGGGGCGTTTTCCACTGGAGGGAGACATAAAGATTACACGCCCCATTAGCACCGCCCTCTTATCGATTTATCCGCGGAGACACACACACACATCAGGGTGTAGTTTATACAATGGAAGGGAACCTATGTAGGAACCCAAGAAACCAAGAGCTGAGCCTGGAAGCTCGGGAAGAGAGATTGATGAATGAACATGGGAATGCTAGTAGACTGGAGTGGTGGGGCTTTGGAAGAGTTCATTTATACATAAGTATATATTACCTATATATAATATTACCTATATATAATATTACCTATATATAATATTACCTATATATATCTTAAGTAGAACCGAACGCCTTCAAGTGGTCACAATGGCGGATTTTTTTGCAATGAACAATCATACTCCTGTTGTATCGAGCTTATCAAACTCAAGACTCAAGTTGTAATCACCTTGTTTACCGCTCGTTCAAAAATATATGTACCAACTGAAGGGGTATATCTTTTCAGTACTCAAGGGGATTTTACAGCGGCAGAACAATGGAAATAAAACTCTTTATCATTATGTACGAGGGTTACAAATTAAAATCTACCAAATGTATATGGTAAATCTTTAACGTTTTTAAATCTCCTAAAAAGAATTCCAGTTTATTTGAAGCTTAAATTAGAAATCCTATATCACCATTACTTCGTAGGCAACTGCCAACGTGCTTGGCCCGTTTTTTTATTGGCACCGATAAGAAGCTCTTCACCTGGAGAACACGGCTTGCCGAGTTACGTACGAGTACGTATTATTCGCAAAACGCCTTTTGATAAGCAACGGCCTTCGACAAATGCGGAATCCTAGATACACCACCAACATCTACGTCAACACTCTTTTATCCCCCACCCTCGAAACCCAAACCGAACCGATACGATATATGTATTATATATCATATATAGTATAGTCCCCAGCTAGATTCGAGAGCAAGCAACCTGACAAGCAACCGATGCCAATGACTCCCGGCCGTCTTAGTCTCTTCTTATCACTGAAACGATCCGCAATCGAGATTGCAACAGTGCGTATGAATCAGACAGAGAGTGGGTTCAACGACAATTCCGGACGTTACTCGATGAGTCGGAGAAGCCCAGCGATGTCAGTCCGCCTCTGATGCTAGCCCGCACCTTTCGGAATTTGAATCCGAATCCGAATCCCAATCCAAATCCAAATACGAATACAAATCCAAAACCGTTGGGGGCGTAATGAACTTGGATCGCCGGCGATAACCGGTCCGCTCTTATATAAACAGCAAATCGGACGGACTGACTTCGGTGCAATAATTTCCACAATTGTCTAGTGTTTTGTTTGTTTTGTTTTTCGTTATATTTTCGCAACTAACTGCGAGAAAATGAAAATGAATGCAACGCTCCAGCGATTGCAGGGCAGTGCACAAAATCGAATACAGTGAATAATAGGGTTTAAAGGACAAGCCAAGCAAACAAAAATCGAAAGTGTAAACAGGGGCAAGGCAATATTTAAATACTTGGAAATAATCATAAACCTTGTTTATAAATTATAAATTATATTGAAAGGTTTTGAATTTAAATAATGAAACACTTGAAGCATTTTGATATTTTAAAGGGTTTTTACAAATATTTTATATTAATTAAATATTTAAGAGTTTGATTTTGTTAGTTTAAGTTGGCTTAAAAATGTTTAAAACACTTTTCAATATTTATGAGAACTTTTAAAAGATATATTAGCAAGATATTTTGCATTTAAATTAGTTTAAATATTTTTAAAACATGTTCAAATATTTATCAGATATTTTTAGTAGAATTTCAGCACTTATGTTCATCCAATTAAGTTCAATCTGTAGCTAAATGACTTATCATCGATGTCGTAAAAGTGAGTGTTTAGAGGCGATTGCTCTTATCCGAATTGCACTTAAATATTTCTCACTTTTAAAGGTCACCAAAAATATTATTTTTTTTTATTTGTTGTTGTTGTTTCAGTCTTTTTTGTTGTTGTTGTTGGGGCGATAACTACTGTAGTGTGCGCGATGCCATTGCTGATACTGGTTACTGGTTTGGGTTAATTGCCGCGGCGGCACATTGTTCCCGGGGACAATATAATACTAGGGGCAACGATGTGAAGCTCCAAGTGCAGGTAAATCTAATCGCGGCACCCAGGTAATAGTTAGCAGCTAACGGATAGTGGCTAGCGAGCACCTGCCCTGAGTCACATATCATCGCACCTGGACGCTGGAGCGCACTTGGGAAGCGTTTTCCATTAAGGCCAAGTTAATAGTCACAGTTCTTATGCCTTATATACATATATAGGCCTGTTCGCACTACCCCCCATTAAACAGAGCGGGGTTTGTCCATTAATTAGCACGTCTCCAGGTTGGCCTAGACGTCAATTAAAGTCACACAGAAAAAAACATGGATATACAACGCTTTTTAAAATCAAAATCAGCACAAACACCGAACAAAAAAAATCACTTAAACCTAAATATAAGAGATTGTTGAGGTTTTCCTTAGGAAATATCCTTTGAAACTCCTTTAAAATTAATCCTTAAACCTGTTCAAGGGTTTGGGAAGTAAGAGAACCAAACTTTGTACCCATAAATTTTATCAGTTTTGTCAGAGAAACGGCTTTGTTGATTGATGTGATATATCACACATAAGAACACGGTTTTTACCCCCTGAAAACCCTATGTGAATCATCACGTACAACTCGTATTTCCATATTCATATCAATGAGTTTTTTGTTTTTGTTTTTTGCCAGTGCACAGACACTGTCAATGTCAAAGTCCGTAGAAGCGCCGGACATGTGTGTGGCTCTGTATGAATGGGAAATCCCCAGTTCACGGGGCTCGTTCCAGGTATCATGAATTACAGGGCACTGTTTAGGGTTAAACTCCCTCATCTCGACCCTGCTCACCAGTCCATGTTGGCAGCATTCGTTCAGCAGCTCGTATGATTTTCGTTTTATTATTAACTATTTCGTATATTTCGTATATTTCGCATTTATTTCGTTTCTCGCTGGGATTCGGTGCACGTTTCCGACTCAACTCCCGATATTTGTTCGCCGTTTTCTGGTCTGATTTTTCTCTCGTGCTTCGAGCTCCGAAGACGGTCGCCGGTACACTAAGCACCCACCGTACAAATCGGACAGGTACACACCTGCCCAGTACTGGCAGTACTCGGTAGTCGGTGCTCGGTGCTCGGTACCCACTAGCAGGCCAGTCAGCCGGTATCCGGTGCGAGTACCGTACCCACCATTGCCATGGAGTTTCTGTGACTGTGTGTGTGCCCGTCATAATAATAAATTAAATACGTTATCAAGCGGTGAACGCAATCAGAGGGGAGGGAGGGCAGACAGGGCCCACAACACACATAGTCGGTATGGGAGAAGGAACAAGCCCAATTGGTTTCGGCCATTAGGCAAATCTTACTCTTACGTATTAACCAAAATGGGGTCTTATCACCCGGAAATCTTTATAAGCCATAAAGCCAAGAACTAGGCTATATCATTGATACATATATCCGGTGATAGTTTTACGATTTCAACCCAATTTCTTTTCACCAATTGGCTAAGGAAAAGTGTACAATTGTTTACCTTAAAAGGGTGTGGAGCCTTAAGTAATTTTGATATTTTCGCATTGGTTTTTTTTATTAGTGCAGTTTAATTTTTGTGTTAAGAAAGTAAACTCTCCCTTATTTGATGAAGGAAACGTTGAAGCAGGGTTTTTTTTTATTACCAAACTTCACGCACCCCTTTTTTCTGCCTAACTAGTTTGTACTGTACTTGTAGTAAGAGCTAGTTCTTTCTGGCAGTGTACCCGGCCGCGATTACGTCTTAATCGCAGCGGCCACTTCTTGAATCACTTGAATCACACGCCGAGTGCAGATAGTGAGTACATTGCGGGTCCCAAGCACCGACTCACACACACTCACCCAGTGTCGCCTGCCCACAAACGAGGGCGGGGGGTGACTAATTTGGAGCACTCGGCTCCATTATAGTAGCATCGGTAGGTACAAAATACTTCACTCGGAAGTGTCGTCACGGGTCAAATAGATAAGGATATGAGCATTCCATAATGGTACAATAGATAGGGGCAAAATAGTCCAGTGTTTTATTTCAGTGGCAATATGACAGTTGAGCTTCGTTAATTTCGTTAAAATAGAGTCAGATATCTTGCTTATATAAGAAATATGAGCAATTAATGGATAGAAATACATAGTTAGGGAACATTATCCGGGAAGGAGTTGAAGGGAAAACTAATTAACTTGCTCTCAATAAAACAGAAAGGAGAATAATATTTAAGGCAAAAGTGTTATGACACTAGCAAGGTAATATATCAATTCTGATATTTTCTGATATTTCTTACATACTTTTAAAATAATTTAAAGTTTAAAAGCTTTCGAAATTCCCCAGAATTGCAAATAAATGTGGCTTACACACCGCTATAGTTTCCATATTAGAGAAGCTCGTAAACTTTGGGATATAGACTAAAACCATTTGTACAAAACTCGATGGAAACGTGTAGCGAATATTAAAGACAAACGTTTTACGACTGTGCGAGCTTCTGTATGGTAGGATAATAGTGTCACTTTCCTTGCAATGACATCATAGGTCAAAGTTAGAGGGAATAGTTATTTTTTTTGGCTTTTCGTTCGTTAGCCTCATTATTATTATTATTATTATTGTTCCTGTCTTTTACCTCTTTCCCGGGTGTGTCTGTGTGTGTCACGCGCCTCAGGTGAGCGAACGCGTAGTGGGCGGTGGGCGGCTAGTTTCTGACTCGAAGACGGAGAGGAAGCAGCTAGTTAGAGCAGGAGAGAAGAACGCTTATCGCAGAGGGTTGAGCAAACACCGGCATGTGCGCTTGTCTGTGTCTGGGTGTCTGGGCATTGATAAGCGCCGGCAAAGCACACAATCAGCATTAATTACCTAAATTAAAGCCAGAGTCGCCCTGTGAATGCACTGTCCCTGGGATGAAATCAATACGAATCAAGTAAGAAAGCTAGGGACGAGTGTATTTACACACATCGAATGCACAAGAAAAAAAGTTTACGAGCAAATGTTGCTAGCAACATGTTGAGCAACACTCCTTTATGCTGGCAAAATCACAAGATACACAGATCTAGACAAGAGCATGGGGGAAAGTATCTGCGAAGATTCATTAAAAACTTTCCTTTATATTTCCTTTTTGTTTATATTATATTTCCCTTGAGATAAAGTCGAGTTAAGCGTTTACATTTCGTTGACGATCTCAAGTCTCACATTCATTCTTATCTGAATCAGCTTTTCACCAAGTGCAGCGGCGGCATCAACTGATTTTGTGTTTTTTATAATTTTTGTTTTGCAAGCTTAAAATGCTAAATAAATGATATTTTAAATGGTCGTTACTCCCAAAGACCAGTTCTTGAGATAATTTCGTGATGAATTACTTGTTATTCTGACTGAATGAAGCATTCATTGATCTCCCTAAGCTAATTATTTTCCAAAAAGTAACGCTAATTTTATATTTAACATTAAAATCAACTTGAGGAACCATGGAATTTCACTTCCAATAATATGTAGATATATCGATTCTCATTCGCATACCAAAACGTAAATAAACGATAAGGAAGAATTAAAGAATGTAAATAATGGGATTAGAAAGTGTTTAGATTCACTTTCAAACATTTCTATCATTTCCGCCACAAACGGAAACAATTTCTCTGTGTTTACGTCGAAGAATCGTTCCATTTGTCTTCCAGAATTCATCCCAACCAACTTGGAAAATGGGAAATAAAAAAGAAGAGAGTGAAATGAACTCACACACGTAAACATCCTGTAATGGGGTGTGGTGGTGACTGTACGAGGGAGTGCTGGAATAACGGTTTAAGCACACACACACACACTCACAAGGGACGGAAAAGAGGCGCGGGTTAAACGGGGGGCCAAATTGCGGGGAAACCCTTGCTCAAGGACTTTCCTCGTTCGCTATGAATAT
This sequence comes from Drosophila parvula, assembly GCA_018904695.1. Classification (NCBI taxonomy): domain Eukaryota; kingdom Metazoa; phylum Arthropoda; class Insecta; order Diptera; family Drosophilidae; genus Drosophila; species Drosophila parvula. Next base: position 10,413 of record JAEIIG010038194.1, on the reverse strand, counting down.
TAAATGCAGACGAAAGTCACGAGATCCCCGAGTAACTTTCCAAGTTAACAGGTCACAATGCCATACAGAAAACACACAAGAAGCACGCGAACTAACAATTGTGGTCAAAAGGAAAGCTAAAGCTAATATGAAAATATTTTTCTTCCTCAAGAAGAACTCTTATTCTATGTATATATATATTAAATAAATTATTCAGTTTACTTATTGTCCTAATATGGCAATCTTCGACTCTAAAATGTATTGCGCCTTTCGTAAGCATTTTAAAATATAAATTTTCTTCAAAACAGTTACAGTAATTTATTTTTCAGTGCTATCATTTTGACCCTTGCTGTACTCACACACACACACACACGCACAAACAAGCTGGCGCGGACATGTGCAACCTTCGTGCCAACAAAAACAACAAATAACCGAAATGTGCTAATAGGAGGCCCCAAGGGCAAGAGCGGGACAGTGCGACATGAGGGGGCGTTGCGTTTAGCGGGTGGCTAACTTGATTTGTTCGATTTGTTCCAATAGGGAATGGGAATCCAAAATCCAATCCACTTACCATACTATTTCCATGCCAAGCCGGGGAAGTGGGAAGATGAAGAGAGTCCGAATTTGTTTGGATTTTTTCTTTTTTTTTCTTCGTTTAGGAAAGGCTCTCCGCTCGCTGTCTGTGGCTTTTCTTGGGCGGCTCTCTTTCGATGCAGGCTGTTGTTGTTGTTGCTGCTCCTGTTGTTCGATTTTTTAAGGAGGGAGGAGGGCGGTGGCGTGTCGGCTGTTTTCCGTCTTGGGTGTGCCGCAAAAACGATACACACTACAAACAGAGACAGTCGTGTAAACAAGATACAATATCGATGACGCGCGCCCAAGACGCTATGCTCTCTCGCTCAGCAGTTGTTGGTGTTGCAGCAGCAGCTTCTTCTTGTTCTTGTTTTCCGTAACCTTTTTGGCGCCTCTCCCACTCTCTCTCTCTCGCTCGCTCGCCCTTCCTTCAGCTCTCTCCTTCTTCTCTGTCGCTCTGTTGCCAGCGGCGCCGATTTGTTTGGTTTATTTTTGTATTAGAAATTTTTGTCAATGCTGCCCGCTTTGTTTTTGTTTCATTAATATTTGCGATTTTAATATGGAATATATATTTATATATATATATATATGAATATGTATTTATTATAAGCGCAAAGCCTTGCTAATTGCTTGCCGCTGCTCCGCGTTTCTTCACCTCTCTTCACCGGTTCACCGCTCTCGCTCGCTCGCTCTGCGTGCGTACTTTGCACCGCGAAAACCGAAAAAAAACTCAAATAAGAGATCCCGAAACACACTAAGCTACAGGCTATAAATTTTGCAGGCCAAGGAGGAAAATCGATCGATTTTCCCACCGCACGAGAGCACGGGGCACGGGTATTTCCTCGTAGACGCTTTTTCCTTCTTTTTTTTATTGCAATTTTTTTTTTTCACTATGCGCGTGTATGTTTGCGCGCGCGTGTATGTGTCCGGATCCGGGGGGGGGAGGTGGTGTATGTGCGAGACGGAGCAAAATTTGTTGGAAACTTAGTTATCACTTGTCGGACTGGGCGTTCTCGTGGGTTGGCGCGCACATATCGGCAATTCAGCCCCGCATCCAAGTCATTTCTGTTTGTTTCTTGCGTTCGGTATTCTAAAAAAAATACACTATTTATCGATAGCTGTACGTCAAGAAATATCGAGTAGATGCCTGTATCGAGTAGTCGATGAAAAGATCGAAAAATGCGTCCCTGATATCGATAGAACTCCGAACAGGCTATATCGATTTAACAATGTTGCCCAGCTTGGGCGCCAAAAAGTCGAACGACACGAAAACATATTAAACAATAATATTCTGAAAATATTAGCGAACTTTTGTTTAAAAAGAAAGCCCTAGGGTAAATCTCAACATCATTTCTCCAGGCGCAGTTCTTACTTTTAATAAAATAAGGAAAGCAAAAAATAAACGGAATATTTTGCAATAAATTAAAAATCTGGGTACCACAATTTTTAAAAGCTACAAAAGTTATAGTTTTATTTAAGTAAATTCTAATTACAAACATTCGAAGAGAATTTTAGTCAGATAACTAAAAAATATAGAGTTATTTGTTTTTTTTTTTTAACTTATGCGTAAATTAAATAAGTGAATATAGTTTCCCAAAAAATAAGGTGAAACCTATGAACTCAGGAGTCAAAAAACATAATACGAGTAGTTCTAAAAACGAAAAAATACATATGCAAAAGGAATTGTTCAAAGGAGCTTAGTGCGCATATCGACATCACTTTTTCTTAGCCAATTTATGTTTCAACTATATCACCAAAGATCCTTTGAAAACGCACAGACAGGAAATAAGGAGTAGGTCCCATCCCTCTTCGACAACTGATTCAAGGAAATTGAGAAACGTTACAGATACGTGACTTGCCTGGCGAAAACGCGCAGGAGGGGAATTCCCCTCTTGGCGATTGCGAGGACGTCTTTACTTTTATTTTTTTTTAAATTTACATCTCGTATTTTATATATATTCTTTCTGCACGCATGTGTGGGTTTGTGAGGGTTTGCTTAAATTTAGGTTGTCTCGTCACCGAAAAGATCATTAGTTGTGTGTGGGTTTTGTGTGTGTGGGGGGTGTGGCAAAAAAAAGGTTAAATTATTTGTTTTCCTCTTTTGGGGGAATTTTGTCTCTGTGTTTTACTTTTTTTTTTTTGTGGCCAATACATTAGGCCAAATAAATATTTATAAACTGCACTTACTTTCTTTTTTGTATGCGTGCGAGGTTTTAAAATCGCAATTGAAGAGTACAGTTGCTTGTGTTTTGTTTAAATATGAATAAAAAAAAATAAAAAAAGGGTGGTGGGGGTTGTGGGGGGTAATTTAACTTATTTTTTTCTTCCATTAATCATGTCGACGCAAAGTATGGCTACTTTTGCGGAAATGCTCCGATATAATGTTATCAAGGAAATGTGTGCCTTCTCATCCACATCCTTCTCCAGCTGGATACCAGCGATACCCGTCGCCCCGCTCTATGTGTCCGACTTCCACAGCTTAATGGTCTTGTCGTTCTCGAGCGCCGCGGAGGCGATTATGTTTTCAGTGGGATGGCAGGCGGTGCACAGCACAGTGTCTGTGTGGCCCTGCAGCTTCTGTACGACCTCCTTGCTCTGCAGATTCCAAATGTAGACCATGTTGTCCTCGCTGCCGCTAACGATCCACTGCAAATAGGAGTATCGGATGTGAAAATATGTCTAAACTACTCTATATATATTTTAATGGTAAATATGATTCTTTTCCCCTCGAATTTCGAACTAAATAAATGATAATTATCATTTTCAGGCCATTTACTGCTTCAGTTATTATAAAAAAAACCCAACTTCTAGCGCACTTTATAAAATATAATAAATATATGTGACACTCACCTTGCCGCCTGTCACCGAAAAGTTGGCAAATATGCAGTACTTCTCGTTCTTGTGCCCCGTATACGTCTTGAGGCACTTACCCTTGGAGTAGTCCCACAGCTTGAGCGTATTGTCCAGTGTGGCGGCCAGAATGTACTTGCCATTCGGTGAAAATTTGACAAAGCTTACGGGCGGATTGTCATCGTCAATCAGCGTCTTCAGGCACTGCCCGCTGGCCGTGTCCCAGATGCGACACAGACCGTCGTAACTGCTGCTCACGATCAGTGAGCCATCCCGATTGAAATGGACCGCCGACACGGGATCGGAGTGAGCGGGCAGTGTTTTCAGGCACTTGCCCGTGCGTACGTCCCAAATGCGAACGCTCTCGTCGAAGCTGCCCGATACAATGAGATTGGACTGCGGATTGAAGTTGCAGCAGAACACATAGTTGCTGTGACCCTTCAGGGTCTTCAAGCTCTTGCCAGTGCTCAGTTCCCAGACCTTGAGCGTCTTGTCATCGCTACCGCTGACGAGGAGGCGCGAATCGGAGCTCCAGGCTACATCGCTAATGCCCAGCTTGTGACCCGCAATGGTTTTCTCAAATTTGCCATCGTAGGCGCCCCAGATCTTGATCAGTTTATCAGCGGCTAACAGGGGGAAGAGGATCAAAAAACATACCATAAGTATCCTAGTTGTTAATTGATTATGATAAGGCACCCAGGTTTGGGTATACTCACACGAGCTAGCCAGCCATTCGCCATTGGGACTGAACTTGACGGCGGAGACCGCCTTGGTGTGCCCCGCTAGCGTAAACTTAAGCGTGTAGTTCGGCTTCACCGACAGCGAGCTCTTGTTGGAGACGCTGCTGTTCGTGGATGTATTGGCACCGGTCGCCACCGAGTTTGGTTGCAATGAATTGGGACCGCTGGGCGCCGTTGGCATCGGTTGCTGCGGCGGATGCACTACGCCAGGATGGCCGCCATGCACGGCTCCGATGGGCACCATGTCCTCCGCTCCGGTTTCCCTGCTTTTTTTTACTGCTTCACTTCGACCCCTTGCCTGCAAAATCCACTTTTCCTATTTTTCCGCACACTTTTCGGCCGCGCCGCACACGTGCTTCTTCTTCTTCCGGCTGAGAACGCCGCTGGCTGGGCCACTGACCGCTTGGACGCTGGAAGGGCTTAACCCGGCTCTTCGCTTTGGATGGACTCGCGGGACTTTCTCCGTCTGGTTGCCGCCGGGCTGTGCTGATGCTAGCTTTTTGTTTATTTTAGGCGGTCGCTTTGCTCGCGTTCTGCGTGCCACACGTGAAAAATAATATAAATTGCAATTTAGTGTGCCCGTTTTTGGCTATCGTCGAAATCCCAGCGGCTGTGCATCACCATCCGGTTAGGTGCGCTAAAAAAAGTGTGCGCTGCCCGCACATCATTGCCAGATCGTGATTCATTCATCGCATCCATCGTGTTCGGTTGAATATTTAAATTATTTAAACCGTATTTAACTTCAATATTTATGATTTTTGTAGATTATCTTATTCTTTATTTATTAAGGTTTAGTTGTTTATTAATTAAGATATTAAATGATGTCTCTAACTCAAACAAATAAAATAAAATAACGGTATAGGTTACTGTACTGACTGTGGGTAGAATGGGATTATTTGGCAGCCCTCCGGTGTTCGAAAATGTCACGCAAGTGAAATTTTGGTTAAACTTGTTTTAGCCCTGAGAAACTGAATAAAATAAGTTTATTTTTCGAAAGAAAATCATGTTATTGTTACTGATTGTGTGACCAGCTCACCGAAAAGTTTTGATTTCTGCGTCAGCCTGCTGCTGTCACACATATTCTCACTCAGAGATTTTCAACCCCAACGCAAAAACCAAAACATTCCCCCAAATCCAAGCTAAATTCAGAGAGCAGCAGCAGCAGCTGGCACAGGACCAAGGACCCAGGACCAAGGACGGACCCAGGAGCAAGGAGCCACAATGAACGGACTGCCGCCCAGCAAGCACTATAACCTGACGCACTACCAGCAGCGCTACAATTGGGACTGCGGCCTGTCGTGCATCATTATGATTCTATCGGCACAGCAGCGGGCCGAGCTGCTGAACAACTTCGAGGCGGTGTGCGGCGATGAGGGTTTCGGTTCGAGCACGTGGACCATCGACCTGTGCTACCTGCTGCTGCGCTACCAGGTGCGCCACGAGTACTTCACCCAGACGCTGGGCATCGATCCCAACTATGCGCAACACACCTACTACTCCAAGATCATTGACAAGGACGAGCGGCGAGTGACGCGCAAATTCAAGGACGCCCGGGCCCATGGTCTGCGTGTGGAGCAGCGCACCGTTGACATGGAGTTCATACTGCGTCATCTGGCGCGTCATGGTCCGGTCATTCTGCTAACGAATGCCTCCCTGCTCACCTGCGAGGTGTGCAAGCGTAATGTTCTGGAGAAGTTCGGGTGAGTTTTTGAAGGCCCCTGCATGTGCAACCCACTAACACACCCACCCCGCCCCGCCACTTAATCCCCACTAATCCCACCCGTATCCGCCGCACCACCCCCAAAACCTTGCCCCCGAATGAAAAGCTGTTTTCAAATGAATTGCATCGCCGGAAAAACACGCCTGCCGGACAACACTAGGTACGCCGGACACTATGTGGTGCTCTGCGGCTACGACATGGCCCAAGAGAAGCTCTTCTACCACAATCCCGAGGTCCATGACGGCCGTAAGTCGAACTCAAGTCACCCTATCGCCGCCATTTCATTGATTTTTATTTGCATTTTTCTTGGCTTTGTTCCACAGACATTTGTCGCTGCCTGATCGAGTCCATGGACACGGCACGTCGCGCCTACGGCACCGACGAGGACATCATCTTCATCTACGAGAAAAAGGCCGACACGCCCGAATAAATGGAGCAATAATAGACAGAGAGAGAGAGAGAGCGGGGAAAAGAGAAGTGAAGGAAAGAGGAGGAGCAGAGACTGCCGCCTCATGCAATGTTGTACCTGAGGAAGTGGAGGTTGGGATCCGAGCTATGTGATATTAGTACGTTAGAGGAAGTGGAGGAGGAGAAGAAGATGGAGGATTGATTGGAGCTGGAAAAATAGCTGCTTCGCTAAGCTGCTGCTACTTGGTTAACTCTTGGCACAACAGTGTACTTTATTTATGTATTTGTTAGCAGTTGGTCCCCATAAAAAACAACAATTACAACAATGTTTATGTGTTAACAAGCCAGCCAGCGAGCTGTGGGTCGATTTTGTCTTCAAAAAACAAATGCTTCTCGAAAAGCTACGGATAATACCTAAATAGCTGCGTTCTTAGCATTAAACTTTGGCTTAGGAATCGTACGGAAAAACCTGTTAAAGTTAGACATATATTTTTAATAAGTTCGTATACACATTTGCCTTGTCCTAAATATAGCTAATAAAAAAGATATTCCGTTGACAAAAACAAACATTTTACGAAAATAAATGCTCGCTCTTAACTAGTCTTTAGTTTAATTTACAGAAAAATACTCTTAAGAAATGCTTGTTTTTGTGTGTTCAAAAAAAATAAGGAACTTGCTTTTATTTTATGAAAATTATTGCAAATTTTGTGAGCTAATATTATCCGTAGTTTTTTCTGCATTTTGTTTCAAAATCAACCCGCCTCTAGCCTACATTCCAATAAGATTATGCATAATTTTTTTCTGTGTGTACGTAGAAAATACAAAAGATTATTGTTCCAACCATAGCCACATGCTTTTGAGCTTACTCTCCTTACTCCTTGGCCAGCTGCTGCTGCTGCTGCTGCTCATCTGTTCCATCGCAGATTGTCTTGTAGAGCAGCTGGAGCTTAATGTGCGGCGCCTCCACGGGCAGGATTATCTGGCCGTCGGCATCTGTGTATTTGTCGTATGGCTGTTCGGCGAATAACACAAAGCCGTGGGAGCGGAATATCTTCTGCGAGAAGATGCCGGTGGCATCGGCCTTCAGCAGGCGGAACCCATTCTTTTTGGCCACCACCAATGATTCCTTTACCAGCTCATTGGCAATGCCACGTCCGCGATACGAAGAGTCCACCGACAGGACGCGCACATCGAAAATACAGTTGACATTGAATTTCTTGAACAGATTGTTCCTGGTGTTGTGAAGAAAGAGCAGCTTAAAAATCTTTTGGAAGCCCGGATCGGTGCTCTGTTCCACCTTCGTCTTCGCCTTGTCCATGTCGTCTTCCCTAACGATACCGTTTAGCACCACGCCGGCTATTTTGCAGCTGGTCAGATGCGGCTCCACAGCCATCAGGCTCATGCCATCCTCCATCGCCTCCACACAGTGCTCCTCCAGTTCGGTGCTGCTGCTCCCGTCCTGAAACAAGTTGGCGGCCTTGTTTAGCGGCTCGTCCGCGAAGAAATTGCAGCGTAGATGCTCCAGCACCTTCTCATAGTGCTCCGGTCCAATCAGTTTGTACTCCATGGGTTCGCTGCTCGTGGATGCTTTCCTTTGACTTCTCTGAGAAGGATGATGCTGGCCGAGTTCTGCTGGGAAGGAGAATGGACATTTTTTTAGTGTTTTAAAAGTACAATTTAATTTATTTGTTAATTGTATTCTATTTAAGCCAAACATCTTGTTTGTTTTTTGTTTAAATTTTAATTAATAAAAGAAAATGCCAGAAACCAAAAAATCAAAGCTAGTTTTTCTTAGTTGCTATAGAGAGTCGAGCTTCTTCATCAGTATCTCATAAGGGATACCGTTATATACGGGTTATGTTTGAAGATTTTATTAAATGCTTTTTAATTTTTTAAAGATTTGTTTTACGAAGAAATAAAGAGGTAACTAGACAGGAAGAAAAGGGAGATAACTAGACAGGAGTGCCACAGAAGTTGTCATACCTTTTAAAATGTGCCTAAAAGTATGCTTTTGGTATGGAAAAAGTCACATTTTGTAGCATAATTTTGCCAAAAAATATCAAACTTTCTGCTCTACATTTATAATTTATAAATATAATTAATATTAAATAATTTACTTTATTTTATTACTGATTGCTTTGTTCCAAAGTTGAGCACTTTTCCCGCTAATAAAAATAAAAATTAAACTCATTAATGCTTACAAATAAAATAATTATAATCGGACTTATTCTCATATTTTTCAATAGTATATATTTTATAATATAATTCTGTTCAATTCAATTCTATTACGCATGCAAATCTGTACATGTTTAGAGCTCTAAGACTCCTTTATGTGAAGGATATTTTTTTCTCTAAAACTCAATTAGAGGCGTCTCCTGCCTTTCCCTGCCCTCACTTTCAAGCACTTTCTCTTTCTGCCCTTTGCACTTTGGCACTTCAGAGGGGTTTCCCCCAATGACACACCCCCATTTCGCACACACACTTCACACACTCCCCATACCTCACACCTTTCCGCTCTCCGCTCTCCACTTGATGCCACCAACAAGGACAAATGGTGTATCACCTGTCGTCGTGATTTCGGATCTTAGTTCCTCTCGCGGCTTGCGGCTCGGATAATCGTTTGGACGGTATCAGTTGGACTTCAGATGGACCTCGTCCTGGACTCTGTGGGAGACGCTATGTTGTTATTTGTTTTCCTTTTTCAGCTGGGAGACAAAAATGTGTAACCTAGTTGCGGGCGCTGCCAGATGCGAACTGCGACTGGCGACTGACGGCGACTGGCGGCGACTGGATGGAGCAGCAGGACCAGGACCGACCGAGGCGAACGACAGCCACCAGCAACAGCCTCCCAATTGTGGCACTGCCAGAAAAATCTACAAAATACAAAAAGGAAATAGGCAAATAAATATAAAATAAAAGGAAAATTAAAGCCTTAAATCAGAGAAAACCTTAACAAGCTTCTAAGAATACAACTTACAAGCAAAATGTGAAGTTTATATAAAGAACATCCTGTAAATTGCTGTATTATATTCATTTTTATATTAATTATACTATTTAAACAGCTACAGGTGCTTTCTGCAATTAATGAATATAAGTGAAAGGTCCTCTTTTCGCTTAGTGTACGCCGTCGTGTATCCGCATAACCGAAGCATGAGAAAAATGTGAACGCTTTGCTGCGGCGGGGGGTTTGAGGCGGAAAATAAAGCAAAGGAGGCAGTGTGGCGCCCGAATGCTGTGTATTTATTGTTGTTGTATCCTTCGAGTGGCAGCCATGCGTATACGCAACGCACACCCCACACACACACACATACTCACACATAGAGGGGCACACACACAATGTCAGTGAGCGATTGGCGTCGCCTGGCCGTGACTTATGCCAAATGCCAATACAATTGCTTGCACAGTAAAATCGAAAGTTCTCCCCTCGCTGGCATTTCCCCCAGGACGAACCCAACTGTTGATTCCGCCTTTGTGAGGTTAAATCCGTCGTACAAAGCACACGCCCCTATTCGCATAAGGACTTTGACTTTGCCCCCCAAACGAGACTCCTCAAACGAGCAGTACGTGCCGCATTTAAAGAGGCAAGAGGCAAAGACGACACACGCACACTTTCCCCACAAATTGTATGAATAGAAATGTTGAGGGAGATGTCCTGGTAGGACTTTCATCTTTTTTTTTAAATTAAATTGGTAAATATAGTTGAATTATAAGGGTATTTTTATTTAGTTCTTGGCTTAACTTAATTAGGTAAATTATAAATTCTTTATTTCTAAGTTAATCTTACATTTTACTGCCGCCTTGGGCGTTAGAATTCCCAACTGGAAGGTCCGTAAAGGATATTGATGAATGATTTAATCTTACTCGTGCCCAAATAATTCTAGAACTCATATTTTTTATTGTCTGTAATTTTGATTTGTTTTTAAGGAAACTACTTTAGAAATAATTTTGTTTTCTAGATAGTTTTTGGTTTAAAGATAGTTAGTTAGTTGACTTAACTAAGTCTTAACCAAAGATAAAACCAGTCCCAAGATTTTACGCATTTTTGGCCTGAATAGTGAATACATTTATGAACCGGTTAAAAAGATGGAAAAAGTTCAAGTAGCTGAAATATTCATGAGAAATTTTAAAAATTTGCAAGCAAAATTG
>JAEIIG010038193.1:0-12666 GCA_018904695.1 Drosophila parvula | reverse complement strand
CACTTTGTACACCTTTTCGAAAATGAGATTTAATTGCAATATTGCACTTGTTAGACGACTGACTTTTACACATAACTACAAAGACATCACAATGAACTGAAACATTTCACATTACAAAACACGTAGTACAAACCCCACTGATTAGAACTCATCAAAAATTTTATTCAAATTTTGTTTTTTTTTAAACTAATTTCGCTATAGAAATTACACTTAAGACTGCGCTTTTTCACTACAGGTGCTTTTGAATTCAATCAGCTGACTTTGACAGCAGATATCTCGAATGTGGCGCCATCTAGTAAATTTTTGGTACGCAACATTTATGGTCACTCTTCTTCTGTTAGAATGCGATCAAAATCTCGTTAATATTTAAAATTTAAAAAAATGGATTTTGGCCAATAAAATTGGTCGGCTGGACCATAGTGCGCTGGTGGTTTTTTCATAGGTTCTATAGGCGTTGATTACGAACGTAAGGTGCTCGTTCGCTGGCGGCTTAAATGTGCTCCGCGTCCAGTCCAATTCGCATTTATCCAAGTCTCTGTAAAGGAAACTGTTCAGTGGGCGTCGGCCGTATTTATCAGTAAAGTGGTCCCTCGTCACCATAGCCACATTTTCCAATAGGTTACGGCGCGCACGAATGCAACAGAACTGTGGGAACAGTATGGCCTATCGGACACCAAAGGATGAGGTAAAGCTTGGATTTCTCGTGGGGGTTTCGGTGGGGAGTCGCCGAGGGTAATTATTTAGACAGTAACTCGCGCAAATCGTGATCCCACCTTGATAAAATCAAATCAAACGAGCTTATATAGTCAAACAACAGGCAAACACAGAGCCACCGAAGCAGATCAATCTCCTTACTGATACCGTAAATAAAATTCTCAAATAGAAGAGAGATGGGTTAGTTGACTCCGGACACTCACAACACCTCCGGACAACGCTTCTGCCTAGGAACAGAATGCTTATTGCAGAAATTCCAAATTGGATGCTTACTACCACTCGGCAAAAGAAACAACATAATAAATCATGAAATATTCAATCACAATGATTTTAAATATCATATAGGAGTATCATTTATTATTTTCACCTCTACACCTCTTCACCGCTTCGATTCCTGACTGGAGCGCGCGAACTGCCACCGACTGGATAATTTATATGTCATTATGCCAGATAGTGGCATAGAGAGTAAACACCATGCCAATAAATTGTTTCAGGCGAGCAGAGACAGAAAACGAGCGTCCCCGACCGATCCGGGCATAGTCGGGGCATCCGACCACCACGATACTCCCACAAGGGGGGCAAGCTTAATGAACAGTCTTGGAACTGCTCAACCGGTTGGCCTCACCCCTTTAGCTCTGACAAGCTCGGATAGGGCACCCCTTCCATATTAGTCGCCTCCTCCAGTCGATAACGGGGATACGAGGAGCTTCATGAACGAAATACTCCTTCGGCGGCTGAATGCATCGCCGAACGTATACTATACGGGTACTATACGGCTATACTATACTTTACGGCGCCAGCGTTAGCGACTCCAAGATGATGATAAGCAACATCACACTGGGAGGAGCGATAAGATAAGATCATACTAGAGCTCGACTTCTTATGTGCCATCGGAACCACCATACGCTTTGGACGAGCTTACCTTCATCTTCCAAAACCGGGTGGTAAGCTCTAATCGAAGAAAAGGGGAGATCAGGACGAGAAAATCTTGGAAAGGCGAATCTGACAGAACCAAGTGGAACAAGGGAAGCAAACGGTAAGAACAACACGAGGGAGTAGCTAGAGTCGACCAGTATCCAGGATAAAAGATGGGAAAGTCATGTCACAAACAAAAAACAATGACACAGGCAGAGGGGAACTATACAGCGAGCCGACACGGAAACGGGAAACAGAGATATCCTTAGACAACGGATCTTGAAGAAGACGGTGGCTAAAAACGAAGAAACCGGGAGCAGTGAGGCCACGGAAGGTCAAGAACATGAATAGTGTCACAAACAAGAAACAAAAAAACAAAGGAAAATATAGTACCTTCCGTAATCAGCTTGAAATATGATAGTCCCGTAATCACCAAAACTAAGATAGATGGTGAAGAAATAATTAGAATCTCTGACGCTAGTGCAAATTGCATTGGAAGAGGGGCAAAGATATTTTTAACAAGAAGACGGCATAAGGTACGAAAGTTAAACAAACTGGATGTGCAAACTGCTAACGGAAGGAAATCTCAAGTTATCGGTGTAATAAGCGTCCCAGTAGACTGGAGACGAAAGACGAATTAGTTGGAATTTGTAGTATATCCGGCATTGCAGCACAAATTTTACTTTGGAATCAAATGCTAAACGAAATTGAATTGCCACTGTCAGTTCAACGATTTTATGGATTGCCGAGGAAACTCCCGGAGGGTGATTTTTGAACTTACGGACTATAAATAATGTCTCAATTACCACATAATGACGGACTGTTGAGACGATTATAGGTGACACTATATACGGCCGTAGACATAAAGGACGCGTTCTGGCAAATACCATTGGGATCAAAGAGGAGAAAGAATACGGCTTTTCAAAATTAAATAGTTATTAAATAAGTTACAATCAGTTGGGCAAGATCTGCTCAACTAATGAAACTCCAAATTATGAATTCTTTTTAATGAATACTTATCAGTGCAACGCTGCACAGCGAATGTGACTGATGAACAAAATAATAGCAAGAGCACTACAAAATGGGTTTGTCTCCCTAGACGATATTTTCTTTGAATAACACATGTAAATATTACAGCATGTATCTAGGGTATGTAATATTTGGGGGCTGCAACAAGACAGACAGGAACAAAACTCAGGAATACAAGAATTTCCGAGAAGAAAATGCGAAGATTTTTGGGAAATGACAGACGATTTATGCAAACCTATGCCAAAGTGGCTGCCCACCTACAAGAAAGTCTGCACATAGCAAGACTCACGCAATTCGACCACTAGCCCTAAATGACGGTCAGCGGCCAAGAATTGTTAAAAAATTTGAAGTCTGCAAAATCAGTAAGATCTCCAACCAGAACAACAGATCACAGACGGGGAAGGAACATGTACGGGGAAGGAAGATGGCGACCCCTACAGAGGTAGTTAAATTCCTCCGTACACACCGATAACGGCAAGCAATTCGTCTCTCGAACGTTTGCAGACCTTCTGAGTTATAATATACGCACCGGATATACTGACTGGAACCACAGCCGCTCGTCGATGTTCGCCCTCGGCAGTTGTTCGATCGAACCGTTTGGCACGACCGTGAACTGATACTATACTATTTTATACTATTACTGCACTAATTTCTGCTCCTCGTTTTTCAATTTATTTTTTCTTATATTTTCCGTTTTTTGTTCTCTCCTTTTCTTTCTCCATGTCACTCTACTGACTCTTTCCTTACAATGATATTACCCCGATTATCCTCTGCATCTCCTTCGTCGTCTCGAATCATTCCTTCCTTGGTTGAATTCGTTCTTGGTCGAAGGACTACAAATTGGGTTTGGTGGGGCCGCCGAAAGTATCCCTGAAGCGCCAACTCGTTCTGCCACAAAGTATTTCTAAGTGTAGGTCTGCCGAAGTGGTATTGCTGGGGGACCGCCGATGGCCTCTGCCGAGGCGGTAACCCGCGCGCTGTAGTCAGTGAAAGGATTTTAGTGAAGAGCACATCCACAAATAGGTCATGGTTTGTACAGAACCCAATCTGCAAAACGACATGTCCTCTGTAAAACACAGTTGGCGGAAATATCGTTTCCTTTTCACAACAGATATGCATAAGTAAAGTATCACCCCAATATCCCCGGATTATATGGCTTTCAAGCAGTTCACGGCTATCATAGTTATTCAACTATTCAGCTATCTGAGGATGAAGGACTTTCGTTCCCTAAGGTGAATGAGGTGTTGATAAACGAAATATATGTAGTTGTAGAGGTAAGTCGTCTATCCATTTGATACTATCGATTTCATCATTGCATTTATACCCCTTTAAGTTGAGAGATAAAGTCTTTGGAAATGTATTGAACGTGGCCTACGGTGTGTCGTGGTCATCTTAGTAATGCCGTCTGTAACCTTTCCAAGTCGGTTCTATCAATCATCTGTTGTATTTGGTTTAGGTCGATTACATGTGCTAGCTTGAACATTTCATTTACACGCCATACCACGCCTCGTTATAGTGGGACGCCCGGTGTATCATATTGGAAGATGCGGAGCGTTGTTGTGACGTGAACCATTACGATTCTTGGAGAAAATTTGATACTTATTGTACTAATTTTTTCTTTGTTCCGTGTTTGTTTTGTATTTATATTTTTTTCTTGTATGTTTTTGTTCTTATTGTATTTGTGTTAATGTTGAACTTGTGGATGCTAAATGCCCTGAAAACATTTGGTATTAATTTTTAAGGTGAAATTTATGAAAGTTTCCCTGATTTAGTCTTAACAGTTACTATACCGTCCTCTTGTACCTTGCAAAGTAGACCTCTTTCATTATCCGATACCATAGTTTTAGGTGCGGTTCAGCACTTCAGTCAATCTCTCGCATATGTATATGTATTGACGACTTAAGTGCAATTGGGGAAAGTTTGGCGAATTTAGAAAATGTATCTATACAACTTAAGAATTTGAGGTTTTCGATCGCAAAACCAAAGTTTTCTAGGATTTTAATAACATTAATTACTAACGGCTTCAAATAATTTTTCAGAGAAGTTGGTATGATCTGCAAGGCATCGCATGTGGGTTTTCGCGAGCGTAATCTGGTCTCATAGGGTCGATTACTAGTTGATTTCCAAATACGTGTAAAGGGGCTTCTACGTCTGGAATTAAATCCGATGTGTCCTGAAGAGCACTGTGAACAGTTGCAATGGACTCAGTGGCTGAAACAGAGGCGGAGCCAAGATCATTGACATTTGACGTGATGCGAGAAAGGGCATCCGCAACTAAATTAGACCTCCTGGTTTGTAAATAAGCTCGCAGTTATACTCTTCTATTCGTGCTTTCCATCGCTTGAATTTAGCGTTGTAGTTCCTGTTTCCTAGTGAAAATGTCAAAGGTTGATGGTCAGTGTAGATCTTGATTGAGCTGGCACCGTAAAGGTAGGATCGAAGGTTGTCTAACGCCCACACTATCGCCAGTATCTCCTTTTCGTTTACAGCATAGTTCTCTTTTGTTTTGCTTAAAGACCGAGAAATGGCGTAATTTGAGGCATCAGTGGTTAGATGGAATTGTTTATTAGAGTCTGGGAACGCTAAAACCTCCGAAAAAGCAAGAATTGTGTTTAAGTCTTCAAAGACTTTCGAGCCCTCTTCATCGAGCACAATTGGTATTCTTCTCGACTGTGATGCCTTGACATTAGCGTGCTCTCCCCTAGTGAGGTTCGTCAGGGGCTTGACAACCTTCCCATAATTGCGAATTTCGACTCTTACGCTTGTTTCAACGGCTTCGCCTGGTGAAAGTGGTTCAAAAATAATCGAATATTCCTTAATTGGCCTATCAAGCGACTTCTCTGCCTCTTTTGGGTGCTGACCGTCAACGAGCGGACGTTATAAGATTCTTTAGGCAATAGTGGAATTTTTACTCCGAGAGTTTTAAGTGTTAGGAAATGGTTTTCTCTGTCAATTATTGAGACAGTAATTGACAGGGAAAACGATTTTAAGGTATCATCTCCAATAATGCCATGGAAGGCATGTCTCGGAAGGACAAAAAATATAATTGGAGAGTCATTGACTGTAGCCTTGAAAATGTTTCGAACAGTTGGTAGGTTATGTTAATTTCTCCTGCTGCTGATTGAACCTGGAAAGGTTCCAACATGGGTTTACATCCGTTGGCTAGCTGGGGCCAAATAAAGTTCTTATTGGCGCCAGTGTCTATGAGAAAATGTAGCCTAGCCCCATCTTTAACGCTATACTCTATTTATGGTACGCTAGAGAGGCGTCGTCCATAAAATTTACAGGAAACAGGAAGCATAGGTCACGTGACTTTTTGTGGTAAGGTTTTGTAACTCTAGACGGAGTTACAGAGGACCATATCATGCCATATAAATTATTTATATTATTATTTGCATCTCCGAAGCTTGGCTCTTGTCTTATTTAGTGATTTGACTATTGCGTGTGACAGTTATGGTGTTTATCGTACTTACGACCTTGAAACAACCGACCAATCAAGCGAATATTATGCTAAGGGAAAGCCAGAGTGCAAAGTAAAAGTCGTTCAAAAATCAAGGTCATAATGATAGTTTTTTCGATTTTAGTGGTGTGGTGCACTTTGTATTCTTCCCACCAGGCAAGACTGTTAATAAGGAATGTTATTAGAGCGATACTGTTCATTGGCATGAAGAAATTCGTCTGAAAAATAACAGAATTATGGATCAACCACTCTTGGGATTCCCAAGTCTGGATTCTAAACCACGTTTATTTAAATAGGCTATAAAGTGCGGCGGTCAATAGCATTCACTTTAATCATCATTATTGGCCCATTGCCAATTCACAATAATAAAACAATAATATATTTTATACAAATGCTTGTTTAAACTTTATCAATGGTTTTAATTTAACGTTTGAACTTAATATACATTTATGTATATGCAGATTTAATTATTTCATATTTCTAAATACACAAGTATATTTATATGCGTATATGATTGATAAAGTTAAAATATATAATTTTCAGGAGTCGTTCTTAATTGATTTACTTTTCAATTATAGAAAGAATTGTTGTTGTACATAAATAGCATATTTTTTATGTTGTTCGAATACATTTAACAACCGTGCCTTCCGAGCTGTAGTTGTGTATTTCTTTGTTATTGTAATAAACAATATATACTATACATATCCTATATTTTTATAAATTGTTATTCAGCAGTGATAAACCTTACGCTGAACACCATTATATTTATTATATAATCCTAAGATATACACAAAAAATATAAACTCACAGCGTAAGTGTAAACCTTACATTACGAACTAATTATTGACTAATAAATTTAATTGTCATTTATTTTTATAATTTCATATACAGTTAAGTAAAACAAAATTTTAAAATTTTCTTATTGTACATATTATATTATAGCCGTATTATCTACTTTTGGCGTCAATTATACCAATCTTATAAAATTTTATGGAAACTTTTACGCTCACGCAAAATCTTCATTACTGTTTTCATCATCAGATGATTCAATTTTCCTTCGCTTCCTTTTACCTTGATATGGCTTACGAACACTTTGTTTCGCAAGTGAACTAGTTGATTTTACGATGTGAGGCATGGGTACATCTGGAGCTCCCTAAGGATAGATTTTGGGATATAATAATAATATTAATAAATAACAGAAAAAAAACTTCGGGAACCCGATGTTTGTAAACCTTAGCAGTTTGCAATATAAGCAAACCTTTCATATGATAGCGATACTCAGGGACCATTATTATTAAATGTATTAATAAATATCCATTTTAAAAATCAAGAAATAAGAGATATATGTAAGTTTGCAAACTATTTCGCCGAATCCTCGGGCCATTCTGTACCAAATTTGAAACGCGAGTCGAAAGAGGTATCTTTTCTAACCTCTAAATATTCATTACTATTTTAGAATTTTAGGCCACTGTTAAGTATCTGCAATAAAGAAGGTACGAAAAAATATATACAACGACAGCCAGGCTGCCATCAAATCACTCAATTCGGTCACCACCAGCTCGCAAACAGTATCAAACTGTCTTCACGATATGCACAACAGTTCGTTATCTGCCTTATTTGGATTCCGGGTCTCCGGAGTAGAGAGGCCAAACTAGGCACTGCTGGTTCACTCCATTAAAAAAAGGAACATATGTATGCATATGGCCAACTGCAAGATCATTATGAAAAACCATTATGACCAGTTGGCATGTTAATGATGTTATACGTAATTTTGACTACCGTACCAAATTTAACTTTACTTAAAAAATAATTTTAAACAAATTTGTTGTATTTATATTTATGGGGAGAAAAAGTAAAAGTTAAAATAATATTAATTTGGATATTAAATAAAAATAAAATATTTGAATTTACCGTTACAAATTTGCGACGTCAATGAAAAATAATGTATTGACAAAAATGTAAAAGAAAGCCATTTGGCAGGAGTAGCCTAGTAGAAGAGCGGTAAATTTAAATTTCTATCAATACTGAAATAATTTAAATGAAGTTTGAAACAGTACTTTTAGTGACTGACTCCTTCACTGCGTTGTAGTTTTTTAATTATTTGGGAGGCTTTCAAAAACCAAACTTACTTCTTTTAAAGTATCCGATATAGTAGACGAGTGAATGTGGCTTAAGCTTAAGGCATCGCCTGGGAGAAATAATCCTTTTGTTGAATTGATGTATACCATATTGTCAGAGACAGCCGAGTTATTTAAAATTGATTTCTCACGTAAATCATCAGCGTCGGAATCTCTATCTTCTGGATCCAATTTTAACATAAGTTGCTTAAACTAAAACATTATTAGAATACATTTCAAAAATACTTTATTATACATACATCGAGGTATTTTACAACCAGGTCCATTTTTTCCTCGTTGCTTAGAGGTCTACAAGGGTAATTAAGTTCTGCGCTTAAGACCTGTTGTGACAATTGTTTTTTAATTACATCAATAGTTGTCTTTGGATTAAAGTCAGTAACACATCTACGCGTAACTGCTTTTTCATAAATCTTTTGTTCGGAGGGAGAGTATCTTGAAATTTTACTATCTGTAATTCCATACATATCCTTTAAATGATCTTTTAGTATTAATAAAAGCATACACGCTTGGGCAGATGTAATACACTTTTTTATTTCGGTCATATCTTCAGGCAAGCGATTAAACAAAACTTGTGGATCTTCCACGTCATCGTCATCATCTAATACATCTCCTTCTTTGTCACTTGGTTTTAAATGCTCTTTAAAGGTGGCAAGCAAATGTGTCCCTGCCATTGATATGAGTAGATCTATTTGATGTATCAGATATAGAGGCTCATCTTGGACTACATATGGGAAGTAAGCCAGATTATCGGCAATATACAACATTTGCTGAAGTGATGTTTTTTGATCATCAAACTGTTTTGTAACAGTTTGCACCAAAGCACGTCTTTGTGGCTTAGTGGCCCGTAACAGAGTATAAAGAAAATCATTTAAAGACGTCGTAACCTGATCTGGTCCTCGTTTTCTTGAAATTAAACAAAAATAGTAAACTTTAGCATTTCAAATAAATACATTTTGCAACTTACGCATAGCCTCGAATAATCTCGAGCTTTCCTCGGCTGTTAATTTGGAGAACTTTTTGTAACTTGAAGCAAAGTTGTAAACCAAATTGCACTTTCATATTTACAAAACCCGAATAAGTTTTGTCGATATCTTTCAAAAGGGCGTCAGCTCTGTGTGCAGACTAACAACATATGTAAGTTTTAGATTTCCATTTCCTCAATACAAAATTTATTACAAACCTCTACTTTGGGATCAGTGCTTAAGCATATTAAATATGGAACCATTCTAACAGGATGAACTAATCCTTGACGAAGAACAATCTGTATTACTTTTACAGCCCATAAACGCACAGAATCATCTTGATTTAGAAAGCATTCCAGCACTTCTTCCAAATAAAGCTGAATAATTCGACTTGCCATTCCAGATGAAACGTCGTTCATTTCCTTGAGATCCTCGTGCTTTGATTGCTTTTCCCCTAAAAATTTTAAAATGTATTACTCATACACAAATTCGCGATATGGGGAAATAAGAAAAGTTCGATTAGTTTTTTGTCCTCTTAATCATAAACTACTACTTTTTATCGCTTCTTTCGCTATAGATAAAATGGTCAAAGATACCTAATATAAGCATTTTTAATTTCCACACAAGACTTTAGTGGTAGTAATGCACATAATAAAATATGTGTAATTTGTTGTTTGCATTACTTTATGTCAATAAAATATTTGACTTTTGAATTGTATTGCTCTTAGATAGCATCATGACAAATTGCATATGAATTCTCTAAGATAATTTATTTCTGAATTATTACAAAACCAGCCAAGCAAAAACCAGGTGAACTTTTATTTCTTCCCACATATATAAAATATACTAACATTCTTTTTCTTTATTGTGCATAAACATTTCAGATTCCGTTAAGTATATCCAAATATTACGCATGCAAATTATCTTGAAACCTGATTCATTTGAAGTTGAGCTTAATAGATCACAATAAAAATTTTTAAGCTCTACTCTAGTTAGATAATCGTCGTTTAAAACGCAAAATGATCCGAGAGAGATAAGAGCTTGCTTTCGAATTTCTAGACTTGCACACCTACAGAAAAACATTAAGCATTCAAACACATCATCACATATAGACGCAGGAAGTCCACAATTTGTGCCACCTACAAATATAAAGATGAAATTATCGCAATGATTTATCAGTAATACTTACCTAAAGCACTGGGAGATTTAAAATCAAAATAGCGCATTAATATTCCAATCGTAAAAAGGCTTCGTCTAAAGCTAGGAGTGTAAATGTTATCTACACTGTAGTTTTTTTGAACTACTTGACTTCGAGAAACATCAAGAACTCGATAAAACCTTAAAAGATAATAAAGAGCAGAGTAACAATTATACCAATTAAAAAAATATGCATGCATGTTTTCCATGCACTGATAGGGATGCTTCCGTTTCCAGCACTCCTCACAAAATAGTTCGTGATATCATGAATTGGTCATTACTTAATTCCGTTGAAACACCGAATTTCTTGACTATGTCTTTGCAACTGAATGTGTTGATGCTCTAGTTTCACGAGTAAAACCCCTATCAATTCCGAAAGACAAGTCTTAGCTTATCACAGACTCCTTGGACTCCGATGAATTACGTCCAATTATTTTGTGGAAGTTTTACGACTTCCTTACTTAACTCAGCTATTAATAAGTAGGTCCCATTGTTTTCGACTGCGGAACAATCTAACAAGCCACCATGGTTTTCCCGAAGGTTATCATATCTTAAGAACACCAAATCTAGGTTGTAGAAAAAATATCAAAGATCCGAACTTCAGGTGGACCGTTTTAGGCAAAGAACGTCAAATAGCCAATCTCTGCTGGTCCTAATCTAATTCTTTAAATTCTTTAAACTAACTTTTTTTTTAACTTTTTCAAATAGCTCGTAACAAATGCTCATTTTCCAATTTATGGAAGAATCCGTTTAGCATTCCTCTTCATAAAAAGGGTAGTGTCGCGGAACGGATTAGTTTATCGATAGTCAAATAAGTTTAAATTTAGCGCCACCAGTGTTAGTAATATCTCATGTGAGATGTTTGAAGTACTTAAGATTTGTCATACTGAATCAGCTTGGGTTTAACCGTGTTTTCCCGCTTTTGATCACTTTGATTGCGCTATCCCATTGAGAGGGAAGGGAAACTGCGGTACGTAAGATTAAGTGTGTATTTCAGGCTAAGCTAACTGTACATTTATAGAATAAAACAACTTTAATTGCGTTCATCGCAACTGTTATGGAAAGGCGATTGTTTGCTTGTTGCTGAAACCAACAAGGTAGTAAATCAGATATTCTTAACTACCAAGACATTTCGAAACTTAGTGTCATTCCCAAATTATTTGGACACCTATTAACCTATAAGCTTTAACATAATAGCTCTACAATAATGAGCCCATGTCAACATGGCTTTTTGAGCCGTCCGTGGACGATAACCAATCTTTTGAAACTGATTTTAATTATATGTGAGGGCTTCAAAAGCGTGTACAGTCAGAATTTTTATTTGCTGATTTTAAGAAGACCTTTGACTCTGTCAATCATTTTTTACTTGGGATACTGGAATTGTTAGGCTTTACTTACAAAGTCATAGACAAGTCAGGGGTCCTGAACGGTAATATACCCAATGATTTTATTAATGGTTAATTCGGTAATACCTAATCACATTACTAAGAATAATACAAGTTTTTTTTACGTATTTTTTGTTAATGATATAGGATAAGTTTAGTTATATGACCAAATGTTTCCAAAAATTTTAATTTTCACATTGACTTTTATTTGATAATACCACCAACCATGGTATTATCAAATAAAACAATAGTTGTTATTAATTCTGTTATTTAATTATATGTTCGCAGAATCTGTTCGCAGAACACCAACAAAAGGGAAGGGCATAATTAAATAAGAGAATTAATAACAAGTTTTCTAAAAAACAGTGTTAACGGCATAACATGTATTAATCAGATGAAAATGTTTCCATCTCAAAAGATTAATTTTTATTCATTCGGATAACTATATAAATGCAAAACAGAGTGAACAATAGTGAACTCTTATCCCAGATTCGTTTTTTGAACAAATATAAAAAAAGTATGCTGAAATATTATAAAATATAATATAACAGAGAATATTATTCGTTTTATCGTTAGCCCATAGTGAATACGCCCATATTGTTAGGGTACCAAGTATGAATAGTAGCAAAAGTCAAAGTATTCTTGGCTTCGAAATGAAAGAACCACGCCTACATGCATCCGCGTTTGTGAATGCATGAAAGCGTACACATAGAAATGCCAATTCAAGCACAGAACAACTGTTCAAACATGAACACACTTATATATATACATATACAAAGGCACACATACAAAGGCCATAGTTTATATATATATATATATATACATACGAGTATATATATACATATATATATATATATGTATATATA
>JAEIIG010038189.1:0-44163 GCA_018904695.1 Drosophila parvula | reverse complement strand
CGCCGCACTTTTCGTTCGTTTAATTTTTATGGCTTTGTAATTAAAAAAAATATGAGGGGAAGGAGCCCACATAGTTTCCCGAGAGCCATCTGCCTAAGCTCCCTTTTGAGGGTTTCCCACGGCTGGCCTCCTTATAAGGACTCTAATTGAAAGCGGAATGCACGTGTTGCTCCGACCATTTGGGGTCTCTAGTCATAAGCGCAGATGGGATTTATGCGGGGCCATAATGAAGCCTTAAATAAGTATTTGCAACCATATAATATGTATATACATATATACTCTTACATATATCCCCAGCTAGTTTGTTATCTTCGTCAGACTCTCTCCCTTAAAGTGGTTTATTTTCCTCGCTTTCGGCACAGCTTTTTCTCCCTTAATCCCATTGGCTTACCATGTCTGGAGCCCAAGACACAAGACATATGCAAGAGGTTCACCTTTGGCGCAGATTGATGTCAACTGCGTTGTTTGGGGGGCGACATTTTTGGACTGACTCGGGGCTAAGTGGTGGGCCAAACACCAAGAGGACAGATCGCTTGAGGAAATTAAAGAAAAGCCGCTCCTCCAGTGGACAGTGGGTTGCCGCCTCCGTTAATGCACTCCCCGAGCAGCATTCCCGCTGCATGACAGGCGCGCTGACAACGGGAGCAGTGTGTCACAGGAGGAGTCCTAATCCTTTCACCTGCACTGTGTGTGAATCTGTCACTTACAAGTGCCTGTGTGTGTGTGTATGTGTGGAATTCAGCAGGAAGACATCGAGCATACGCCATGTGGCGCGGAAAACAATAAATGCGCCAAGGGCTCTGGAGTTCTCCGCTGAGAAGCGGATACCTTTTGAGTCCCTTTTCTGCACTTGACGGCGACTTAAACAAATGCGAATTTTCGTCGGTTTAGTAAAGGTTTGAGAACATCTCAAATTTAAATATTTTGGGTTAAATAGTTTTGAGATATTCAAATACTTTAAGAGCGGGTACAGCTTTCATATATATTCCATGTAGAAGTCTCTAAATTTGTTAATATTTGTTATACATTAAAACCCCGCAATATTTGTAGAAATATCTGGGATATTTTGATAATCTAACATGATATCATATCAGCAAAACCTTCTCTTAAACACACTTATTTTTGTATTTAGAAAAAATAAAGCAATTAAAAATAATCTCATATATTTCACTTAGCTGCGGAAGCGGATTCACATTGGTATATATTATAGTCGGATTCCATTCTAGGATCTGTTATCAATTAACAATTACTAAGCTTGCACGTTTTTTATTTTTTTATATTTCGTAGATTATATTTTCATTATATGATGCCATTATCTCTGAGCAAAGTTGCTTTGCCATAAATGGTGTACTGTATTTAAATACACATTCACAATATTTTTCAGAATATTTAATAATCTTTTAGAACACTTCGTTATAGTCCGAAATAGTTTATTTCATCAGTTTTAAATTGACACGTTTTTCTCAGAAATTTTGTTGATCAGTCAGCATTAGTATTATTTTTTAAGAGTAATGCACAAGCCTGATTAAGGAAGATTCAAGAGATTTTTCTTGGCTCTCTCCCGCTTGCTTATCACTTCACACACTTTATTTATAAAGTCCCGACATCGATTGAATGACTACGACTATCCCCTCCCGTTCAGGGCTGAACTATTGACCCGATCTTATCGGGCTTTCCAGACTGATTCCTATGTCGAATCCACGTATTTAACACGTAGGCGAATGAACGATTTCAACGGCTTTGAAACGACATGTGGCGCACAGTTTTCACACAGTTTGAGGTTATTTTCGGAATCTTTTTGCACCCATTAGGGCTTTTTTATCGTAATTAGCACTCTTTCCTGCTTCTGCTCCTACTCCACACACAAAAAACAGTGGCCATTAATGTGTGGCAGGCTCACTTCCGGTACGTTAGGCACCCAAAATCGCGCTCAAACACACGCAGTAACCAAGGAATTAAATGCGACGGCGCAACGGCGGGACGGCAGCCGAGGTCGCGGCCAAGTCAGAAAAACAGTGAATATATCCTTACTTCCGGTTCGAACGCGCCGCCAAAAACCTCAACAGGCTTGAACTTTCTCTCTCTCGCTTTCGTTTCCGCTTCCGTTCTGCGTGCTCTTAACTCCGCTCGAGCTCTGAGGATGCGTCCGTTGCCCACGAAGCGGCAAACACGAATGAACCGTTGGATTCTGATGCTGCTGCTGCTTCTGTTCTTGATGCCTGATGCTGCCATGCCGCCGTTCGTTTTCCGCTCGGTCGTTCGCAGACTCTCGTGCTGCGCCGACTATCGACAGAACACACACACACAGAGATACCGAGTTCATGGATGCACTTGGAAAAATACATGGTAATCGCATCTATAACGAAAATCTATAACATTACGTCTATAGAAATATCCTGCCTTAAGATTCCTTATAAAATAAATTATATATAGGTTATAGTTCATAGATAGATATATAGATATCTAGCGACGATGACAGAAAATATCGATTATCGATACTGTATTTACATAAAAAGCGGAAGTCGATAAATAAATTGTCGATATTCTGTTTGATATATCGGGCTTTGCCATCTGTGCCGTTTATCATTTTTGGAAATAAATATAAACAGTTTAACAAATATAATGTTAAATATGTTTTTAATATCATAGGGTACAATTTTGCAGATATGTTTTCTATATTTTACCGTTAAATGCGATATTTTTCGATATATTAAACATATTACTGTTTTAGATATGAACGGTAGCAAAATAAATAATAAAAAATATATTTCAAAAGTTTTTCAAATAATAAAAATATTTTAAGATCGTTAAGATCGATATATTTCGATTTAAATTCTAATTAATTAAACATTATGATATATGCGAGTTCTCCTCTCAATATATACTATGTACATTCCGAATAAAACAAAAGTTTTCACATTTTTCCACAGTGTGCGGTGTCAGGCCCTTTGGCAGATAGCGTTAGAGGCTCGCTGTGTCTTTTTGCGCTGAACATCTTCTCGATTTTCCAAATGCGTAGTGAATGAATGCTGGGATCTGTATATGAATCTGAATCTGTAGCCGGGAGCTGGTTGGGGCCTCGACTCTGGGCATGAATGAAATCGTCGCGCGTATATCACACGCATGCCAGCACAATCAAAGTCACCGCTGCAGTCCGTTCCTAATGGCTGTCAGCTCGTGTTATCGGAGCCGGGGAGACTGGCCGAAAAGGACTCCCGCTGACACGTTGTCTCCCACACAGATAGGCATGTATGTCCATGGGAACGCCATATTTCAAAGGATTTTGAATGAAGAGCAGGGCAGAGCAGGCACTGGCCCATTCTGGGCTAAAATAATAATATTAAAGAGAGATTTCCGCCCCAGACCAATTTATGTACAGGGTATCAGGACTTCGGCAAGGCTGTCAGTGGAATTTCCCTTTTTGTTTTGATTTGATTTCGATTTCATGCCGCTTGTCGCTGTTGAAGTTGCTCCCGCTGCTGTTTTGCTTATCAGGTTGGACTTTATATTATTTATTCCACTGTGTCTTGTCTCTTTCCCCCCGCTGAGCGACGCGTATTTATTTTGTAGTAAAATCAACAGCCAAGCGAAACCATAGAGAGAGAGAGGCCAATCCGAATGCCAGTCCCGCTCCTAGTTTCAGTCCCCAGTTGCCCTTCATGCGATTGTGGTTGATTGATTGCACGCCGGGCAGAGATAACAGCAGGGCAGAGACGGAGCTGATAAGGAGAGGTTATGGATTGCCGGACGGAAGATCAGCGGCAATCGGCACTGGGTTCCCAAAGGTAATAATAGTACTATTACGTTGAAGTTGTTGTGGTTATAACTGTTTCCAGATAAGAAATATCTACCTAGATATGCTGATATACATTTATGCAAATACCTAAAACTGTGTACAAGGCCAAGGTTGACTTGTTTCCAATATTTATAACCGATAAGGTTTCCTTTTTTCCTCTTTTATTTTGAGATTTTTCCGTTGAATGTTCAATATCCCAGCAAATGCTTGTCATGCTAAAAATGGAAGTGAAAACCTAGAGATGGAAATGATGATGTTTTCTCCAAGAGGAAAGCTCTCTCGGCATCTGTTGTTGTCTAGTTTGGGTACGATTTTTGGGTCTCGGTCTCCAGGCAGGCTGCGCCATGCCGGCTGCCCTGCTGCTGCTGCTCGTTGGCCCACAAAAAAACATAGAAAAGGGAATATGCCAGGAATTTAATTTTCCAATGAAATATGAAAAAAAAATATTATGAGCATTTCGGAGGGAAATCGGGAAGGGGCCGAAGGTGGAGGAATCAAAACAAATTAATGCAAAATTGCTAACCAAAACCCAGAGAGCTCAGCAGCAGCAGCAGCAGGCTGGGAGTTGTCCAATTGCCGAATCGAAATGCTTGTGTGCACTGCCAATGTAGTGGCTCCTGAACCATTTATCGTTTATTTTCCTTCTATTGAGGGCTATGCAAATCAAACAGGGGAAGGGAGGGGAAATAAAGAAAACTTTTGAAATTATCAACCTGGGAAAACTCTCGTTTGCCAGGTGTCGGAATTGTATCTGTCTCTCCCAGGGGGCTTTGCCCCGCCGAGTCAATAAAATAAGTGCTCCGGCGTTGTCTGTTGCACATTTTATGCATATGAGTGGTAAATACTTGAGCGGAAATCTTGCCAGTGTCTTGTAAAGTTGCGAAAACTTATTCCAACTCCCACCCCTCAGTGCTTGGCAACTTGAATTTAGTTAGAGATTTTCCTGGTTGCACTTCTCGATGTTTCTTCGATTCCGTGCAGCATGCGGCATGAATGATAAATAACAACATTTCCAAACAAAAAAATAAACCTTTCTTTTGACTTCGACGGTTTTCCGGTTTATCATTAAAAATTTACTGCTGTTCACATTCGCTTCAGGAAGATGTCATTTACCAAATGGAAACAATGGTTAACAATCTTTAATCTTTGAATTTTTGGTAATTTCAATCGTAATCAAAACTCTTATTTTGCCAACTAATTCTGCAAGCATTTTCTCACAATTTTCTCACAATTTTTGACATTTCCCATTTGTGGTTTCAGCTTGGCAATAATTAAAACCCCACCCTCTTCTTGGAGAAGGGCGGGGAAAAACTATTTATCTAGCCAGCAAAAAAAGGAGTAAAAATAGCTTTGGGAGCAAACTCCAAGGCAGTTCGTCGTCTGCTGTCATAATGAAACCGAAACACACAGAAACAACGCCACGGACAAAAATTACAAACAATTTAAGCAACTGTAAAAAGAGGAGTTAAAACAAAAATAACCAGCAGGAAACGAAGCAAATTAAAATTGAAATTTTTGGCTTACGAAACCGGGAATACTCTGTAGTTGTTGAATAACAAAAATATAGTTTAAATATAATATTATTTTCCTCTTCTTGTTGATGTTAAAACAAATAAGGCGTACTTGGAAGCAAGAACTTATTTAATTTAAATTAAATAATTATAGTCAAGAGACTTAAGAAATAATAATTATGTCAAAAATTAAATTCAACTCAGTTTGCCATAGTTCTTCCCTCTCTTTGATATAAAATATTATCCCCTTGAAGATCTAAAATAAAATATACATTTTTAATTGTTCCATTGGATCTGCAAAAAAAAACCTTAACCTTATACTATTTAATTTCTTTTGGAAATCCAACCCCATCCCCCCCACACTGGTAGGGTATATAAATAAACCCACTAAATAAATAACGTGAGAATAAACGCATGAGGGGCGGGTAGCCTGGGGACCCCGGGCGATGCCGGAGGTATGTGGAAAAAATGTTGCTCAAAAAGTTGTGAAAAATTGCAGCACTTGCAATGAAAGAAGGAAAGTTTTAAGCGCCCAGCTAAAGGATTTGGCTCAGCAGCGGAAAAAGGGAGACTGACATGGGGATCTTCGGAACAGAGTATGGCGGCGGGTTGGCTAAATAATGGAGTACCGAGAAAATAATAAACTCATAAATAGTATGACGAGTGTGTGTGTGTGTGGATGCGAGGACAAAAGCTGGAGCTGGGACAAATTGCTCCGGCAGCAAATCCCCGTCGAGGATGAAAGATTTACTTGGTCATCAGGAAGTGGAAGTGGCTCTCTCTCTCTCTCTCTGGACGGAGTTTAATCAGCGCGGACAGGGTAAATTGTTGCCGGATCTCCGGAACTCCACTGCAGACATTGTTTTAATTTGCAATCTCCGCCCCCGCCGCCGTCGCTTCAGTCCTTTACTTTGGCAGCAAATGTCAAACTTTCATAGAAACCAGTTTCGGTTTGATTCAGCGCCGCTGCTTTCCTTATTCTGATTCTGCTCTCCTTTATTTCTATTTTAAGGCCAAGCTTGTTTATTTTCTCTATGAGTATTCAGCGGCAGTTTCCGGTACGGAGTCACCCTGCCAGTGACTCTGGAACTTTTTTTGCGGCGGCATTCTTTCTTTTTTCTTTTTTTTGCGGTTGGCTTGTCTTTTCTTATAGTTTTTGACAATCGCCGAAACTTTTGGAACTCGAAACGTGTTGCTCTTGCCCCTCGCCAAGTTTTTTAATGAATGTGTAGCGAAAATGTATAGGTATATTTTCCTTCTAGCTTGGCATTTCAATTAAAACACAATCAAGTTGAAAAGGTCGCTAATTATGGGTGAACAGGAGGGCCTTTTCAAATATTTATTTTATTCAGGTTGCTCAGCTGCCCAGAAAAAGATGATTGTAACGTTACTTGTCATATTTTTCCTATTAATTTAAATTTAATTAAGGCACTTTAAAGGGACAAGTTTGAAGCTTTTAAAATAATATAAAAAGAGGGGTGTAGTTGGGTCTAAACAGAGAGGAAGCAGCTACATATTTTTAGACGTAGGAAATGCTTTAAAATTATATAAAATTAATCAGAGAATGATATGATATAGTTCTTACTTTTGTTTATCAACTGAAACTAATCAAATTGTATAAATTGCAACCGGAAATGCAATTCAAATTTGATAAAAGGCTGTTATCTGCACAAAGCTATTTGCAGGAAATGAAATCAGAAAGCTTTTCCGAAAAAAAACACAAAGTTCAAGACGTGTTTATTTTTTTGCAGAGGTTTGCTTGCAAAAATATCCGGGGAAAACGCTTTCCACTTGCACATACTCGGATATCTTGCCCCGGGGCAACAGATGCGAGCTTCTTTAAATATTTGCCCTGATGAGCGTTGTGACATGTGCTCTCAGGTTCAATAATCTCGCACGAATAGTGAGTAGGGACATGGGTTTGAGGGCAGCAGGCCAAATATTCAATTATTGGGCCCAACTACTCGCTTGGAATTGTTATTGATTCTCCTCGAAGCCGGGGAACCATCGGAAACAATTGCGACCGGGGCAAATACACTTGCCCAGGGACAGTTGCCGTCCATTTATGTCCGATACGTGGGCCATAAATATAAACTATCCCCGTATTGGCAATAGCTGGGTATTACACTTCAGCAAAATGAGAGTTGGCGAATAAATAAATATAAATAATAGGTAATTAGTGTCTCATTAAATATATCAGAAGAAGATTAATTTATTCACTTGGTATCTTTTAAATGTCCCGGCTTTTTATTAATATTAAACTTTTGTCATATGTTTTCCATGAAAAGATAAACTTCAGTTTGAAATATTTGAATACTTTTCATAAATAATGACCTGATTTCCCCACATTTTCGCCAGTGTACTAGTAGGATTTGTCACTTAGGACCAGGCTGACCTACTTAAGGCGATGTGAGGGCACAAGGTCTACATAACAATGAGATGTCCGCCTCAGTCCTTATTGCAAGTTGTGCCTACTAATCAAGTTATGAATTATTTGGCATTTGCATATCCATCAATTGCATGGCCACGCATATTTGATCAGCCAATTACCGGCGCCATAAGGACAACTCTTTTCAATTTGCGCCACTTAATCCCCCGACTAATTAAAACAAATCCCAACAGTGCCGCCTCCGCCCGAAATTACCGAGAACATGTGCATGTTTGCGGTGCGTATACGTTATATCGTTATGGCGCAGAGAATGTCAGGGTATTATATACCCCTCTCGCAGCAGTTCGTTCATAGACTATGCTTAAATATTTTCCTTTTATTAATTTTCCCCAACGCAACACCAGCACGGGGGAAATTCCCCAGCCGTATACCGAACACCAAACAAGCTCAACAATTTGTTGTCTATTTTACGGAGAACGGGTCGTCATATCCGCGTTCGTCCACATGTGCCACGGTATACACGGAACATGGACACCGAACACGGACCACGACCAAGCATGGAGCACTGCTGGACAGAGACCGGACCCGGGGCATTGTTGGTGCATTAACCGAGCTTGCTTTGATAATGAAAAATAATCATAAAAGTGAATGTTGAGTGGTGCTATGAAACCGGATGCCAGCCAAGGGGTTTTTTTTGGGTTTGCAGAACAATGGGAAATGGTGCAAAACGCGGCACTTGCATGTGGGAATGCCGCACATACCGGACACACCACGATCTCCCCGCTGAAGCGCAACCATTGTTATGGGAAGAAGATTTATTAGATGCCATTCAGGTTTTGGGCTCTCGACTGGACACGGCAGGGAAATCCCGATTTGATAGCCATGAAAGTTGAATATTAAAAGGCGCGTGTGTCCACACAAATCTCTCCACAGGCTAAACTGTCAAAAGCTCTGCCGAGATAATATTTAGAATATTAATAGGACTTTATAAGAGTTAAGGATAACAAGTAGGAGTCCGATTTTATGTAGTTAATAGAATATTTACTAGCAGTAGACTATAAAAAGAGTGCTAAGCCTTTAGCAAACAAAATCCTGGGGAAACTATCGACAGAATTCTGTAAGTTATTGTTAACAAATATTTATTTAAGCAAAGAATCGCACTTTTATGCATCACAAATTCTTCGAATGTCAGCCTAAAAGCTGTTTTTTATATATTTTATGTAACATATTCTAGCAGTAGGCTTTAACAAACTGTGTTCTGGGCATTCCATGTTCAGAATTCTTTCTTGTATATTCAAATAATTCAATTGACACTCATTTTTTCATAAAAATATCTCCATATTACAAGGAAGGGAGGGCGGGCAAGCATACGCCCAAGGGCACATTTTATTTCCTGTTTGGCATTTTGGAAATTGATGTTTTGTCACAAGTCCCCAACAACATGGCAGGTCAGGCGGCAATCGAAACGGAAATTAAAAAGTTCCCGGTCCCATTGGAGTCCCGAAAAAAAGCCAGCCACAAAAATATAACATACACATGTTATATTCCCCTGGGTAATGATATTTTCTATATACTTTCAATGACCGCTTTGGTGGCGCCGCCAAAGCATTCAACAATTTGCGGCTGGCAGTTTCATTAATGCATAATCGGGTTTGTGCGAATATGTTAAACTGCATTAAGTGGGGATTGTTTGTGTAATGCGATGAAAGTGTTGCATAATAAACGAGCAAACAACAAGCGGAGTGGGTGACTGTTGACGTGGTTATTAAACATATTTCAAGCCAGCGCAAATGTAATTAATTTTAAACATTTATCTCGCCTGGATACTGCATAATTGATCCCGTTTTAGACATTATACTTGTATGAGAAATCCTGCAGGATGTTTAAATATTTCGTAAATTTCGCATTTTAGTTTGGCCGCAATTAGCAGCTGACCATTCATTCGCATCGCTCCACTCCATTTTAATTAAACAGTTCAGTTCGCCTCATTTTGAGCGCACTCAAAGAAAAACCAATAATTTGTCTTGCCCATATTTCAATGGTCAACTCGGAGCAGCCCGACGTCCCATCCACCGCCCCTGACACCGAAACCAATCGCTCCTCTTAGCCATTGAAATTAAATTGGCAACGCAATGGCCTGGCCATCGCCACGTAGCCAGTTCCGGCTCAGGTCCCACCTCTCCGGCACTCCGGCACCCGGCTCTCCAAACGACGTTAACATTACCAATGCAAATGCATTTGGAGCTCCTGAGTGGATCCGGGGTCGCTTTTAATTGCTGCCTGGAAGCTGGCCCAAGTGGCGGGCCAGCAAGGCGAGGGAGGCTATGGGGTAATCATTTTATTTTAATTTTAAAATAAAATTTTCGCACATTACTCAAAAGCGGCATTTTCTTGCCAGTCCAGTTCAGTTCCAGTGGCAAGACCATTGATGTGTGCCAGGATTGGCAGTACGGCAAAAAGGATGCCCCAAGCTGGCGAAGTAAGCAAACAGATTGAAATGTTAAGGATTCCAAAAAAGAGGAAATTCTGTCGGTTTTGAGGGCTACATTTCAAAAGATTTATCATGAAATAAGAACCTCTTTTATATAAATTCTGTACTTAATTTACCTTTAAAGAGTCCTACTCAAAGATTACAATCATTTAGCTTAAATTAAATATAATTTTTTCATTCTTTGTTTATCTAAGTATATTATCTTATTCTCCAACAAATATGATTTATTATTTTGAGTGTATAACTTACCGCCAGCCTCAATGATGCCTCAATGAATTTCAATAAAACGCAAGTGAAGGCAGCGGTCTGCCTGTAACATCCTTTGACCCCTTTCGCCCCTCTTAAATTATACAAGGCTGTGGTCCTGTTCGCATCTCCTTTCCGTCCTGTTTGGGCCCTGCCCTGCAGTTATAATTAAAATAAAACCTCGTGAGCGACTGCCAGATGTTTATAGAGCACAGAGCAATCTCATTTCAACGCGCAATGAAGACAACAGAATTCGAATTACAAATAATAATATTTTGCCTGCCGACTGCCAGTTTACCTGTCGAATTTAATGGGAATCCCCAGGTATTAACCGTGCAGATCAATGGTCCAATATACCCAGAGTGCAAGTTGGCCAGCAGAGTGCTGGTCCTGTTTGCTACGTTGATGATATTGTTGTGGTGATTAAAATATATGCGTAGGGGAATGCGTGAAGCTCACAAAAGGGCGCTGAAAAGCAAGCAACACTTTAGCCCTCTGCGGTTTGGCATGCAAGTCCGGGAATTCAAATTGGACTTCCGTTATTACTGTATATTTTATTCATGTTTTTTTATATCTACAAGGATTTGACTTGATTTGGTTAAATAATCCTTATAGCTGGTATTGTTAAGATCAAGCTTGGCAAGGGTCTCCTTTGCTTTTAGATTACAAATTCTCTGGAACGTTCCACTTGTTCTATATTTCGTTTTTATACAAGGAAAACTTTTAGCAAAAACGCACTCTTTGTATTTAGTAGCATTTATCCAACAACTATAATCATATAAAGTAACTAGCTTATGGCATTACCCTATGTATGTGTTAAGAATTCTCAAAATATGAATATTTCCCAAATTGCTCATCTCTCATTAGTTAGCCGTATGATTTTAGCATAATTTTCCGGGAAAACTGTGTACCTCGAAGTGTTCGCCATGCCCCCAAGGTGTCATTCATTGAGTGGAAAGTTGTTATTACTACAACAACTTCGTATGGCCGAAGGGAGAGCCACCTACGCTGCAGCCCTTTTTCTGCAGGAGCTTTTCCGTAATGCTCTACATTTTTCGGGGGTTCCCCCTGGCTTTGTGCGTGTGTGTGTGTGTGTGTATGGGTGTAGTTTAACACTTCCGGCTCCTGTTGTTGTAGCTCAACGAGAGAGCTCGATGGCGCTGTAAAATGTAATCATTGTGGCGTGTAATTAGTTTTTGTGTGTACCATATACATATATATAAGTGCATTCTCCAGTGTATGTGCTCGGTGTGTGCATGCGTGTATAAATAAAATTTATTATTGCATTAACGTATAGTACAGGGCACACACACATACAGATGCCCTATGCAAATGTAAGCACATTTGGTCAAGTGTGCGTGCCTGTTGGCGGGAGGAGTGAGCCTTTAATTGGCTATTGGACGGTGAGCGAGGGCGGAATGAAAGGTTTATCACCTCCTGGAAAATTTCACAAAATAAAATGAAGAATTTATATATTTTCTACGATAATTCTAAAGATATTATTAGGTTACTGTGCGCTATATATCAATTAATTAATAATTCATTTTTATATTTCAATATTTTTCTTATTATTTCTTTAAAAAATATTTTACCGTTTACAAATTGTTGTTCTTACAATTCTATATATTTATTAATATATGATTTTAATATATTACCAACCATATCTCATCAAAGATCAAATATAAACAACTATTTGTATAAAATCAAGGTTGGTTGAAAAGAGATAAAACTGAAATTGAAATAACGCCCCTCTCTCTGTGAGCTTTCCACACCTGGCGCCTCACACCTGGCCCGCTCCTCATTAACTCCACCGACCGACCGCTCACCACACGTCGTATTAGTAATAATAATTTACACATTAGTGTAAAGGGCTCCTGCTGATCCTGTATGGTTATTGCAGTTGTTGTTCTTGCCCAATCAATAGTCAATTTCAATGCGAGTGCTGTGCATGTGTCCGTGTATTTGATTGGCGGTTGTTTAGGCCACTCTAACCCTTCCCCATTCCCGTTGGCCAATTGATTTGTTGGTCTCTTTGCTGTCGCCACTGGAAAACCCCTTGGGAGTCGGAAATGCCACGCAATTTGTTTGTTCGCACTCAAGCCGCAAACATTGTGAAATTAACTTGTTAGCCGTGCGGCGGTGAGGGCCAAAACGGTTGTGGAAGTGGCAGGACGAAGCACGAGAGTCGCTGGAGCGGCGGGCGTGGTTGCCCTGGTAATTGACATTCGATTTGCGTTTGGCCGGTCTAGAAATTGTGGTAATTGGTTTGCAGGCCCCCCAACGGGCCCAGAGATCATTAATCGGGAAGAGTCAACGATAAAGTTACCCACAAGTGGCAGCCGCTGAAAGTAAATAAAACATCGACTATGGCTAAATGACCGCAAAAAACTGCATTAGTAATATGTTTAAAATGTTTAAATGAAGTATACTTAACAATGATTTAAAAGAAAATAGGAGGAATACTCGTATGTGAAGACAAATTGATGCCAAGTCTAGTATTTTTCATGAACTTCCATGATTATTATGAAACATGAGACTATAAAAACTTATTCTAATATTCAATATCAAGACAGCCTTGGAATTTTCTGTCTAAAACCTAATAGCCCTCTTCAAGCCAACTCCGTTCACAGCACAGTTTCCCATAATCAATAGCAGAGACAACACCTAAATTTCTTCCTAATACAAAAATATAGTAAACTCTATATATATAAACTATATATATTGTCTTGATAAAATTCCTCAAAAATGTCTGATAATAATAGTAACACAAACCCGAATGATCAAGATGAACAACCGTGCTGTTCGGGTACGGTGAGTTCTCATGCACCCACCATATCGGTGCTGCCGCGACGTCGCGACACCGACAACGCGGTGGGGCAAGAATGTCGCTGCCATGAATTGGCCCGTCAGACGGAAGAAGCTTTACAGTTGGCGAATCTCGATGAGGTGATGACGCTTCCGCCTCCACTAATTATTGGCAGGGATCATCCTGCTTCTAGCCAGGCAGCCTTAGCCGGATATCGGTACCGCACTACCGGATAGATGGCAAGCAAATAAAATGCAAGCAGCTACAAAACGTGGGTCTATCCCTGCTTCCGCATACCAATTTCCGTATCGATTCCATTCCCCGTTTTTTTTTTTCCTTGCAGCTTTCGTCATGGCGACGTTAAGTGGCACCCAAGCTGCATCAAATCCACACCCATTGCATCCTCAGTTTCCTTGTGCTTTTGCTGTCCACTTGCGCTGCTTGATGGCTTGCCTTTAAATTCGAAGTGCTTCATAATGAACGGTCATGCAGTGGGAAAAATCTGTAAGTTGGACCTTTGAAGCAGCTATCTTATTTAGTAAAATTACTTTTCCAGATAAGTGCCACATTTTGTTCTTACCGGAGTTTATTTGTTACTTGTTAAATTTTTCGTGAAGAAACGCCACAATCTCTTCTCGATCAACTGGCGGTGGTGGGATCTCAGCTACTAGATTAATATCGGATTAAACTGGTTTGAGCAGCTATCATATGAATCTCGAAAGGATCTCGATCAAATCAAGCTACCCTATTGATAATGCTTGTGGATTCATCTGGAACATAGTTTTGTTTTATGTTGCCGTTGTTCCAAGAAAGAAATATAATTATAAACCTTTGCTCTTAAAATTCCCTTACCGGATTTATGTAATACTTTTTCCCAGTGCGTTTGTGGCGTGCAAACAGCCACGACATCCTGCTCCTGCTACCCGCTCCTTCAGCTAGTGCTCCTGGCACTGGCAAACGACTTCATTTGCAACATCAATCGCAACCTCATCAAGTTGTCTGCTGGCAGCCGCACTCATTACGCCTGATGGCTGCCGGAGCAGGGTGGCTGCGCTTAATAAAGCGTACGCCAGTCGGTTGAGTCAAAATCTGGCCGGGATGCGGAAACTAGTGATTCTCATGGCCCCCAGGGCGGCTGTGTTTAATTAGCTTTAATGGCTTAATGCGGGGTCATTGCCGTTTGGACCAGGCCGGGGTCATAACGGCCAGAGGTGGCGGTGGCTGTGACAGAACCGCATCCGTCCCTTTGCTAAGTTGTTTCCGATTTGCCACCTCGTCCCGGGCTTGGCTGAAAGTGCCTCCCCGGGGGAGTGGTGCCACTCGAGTATTAATGGAGGCCAACCATCGTGACACTTTAAAGCAATTTTGCCTGCCAAACAAATTTCCGGTGAAGAGCGCACAAGAAAAAGTTCCGCCCCGGCACCAACTATTTATTTGGCCCCAATTGCCAGGAGCTCGGCTCCATTCACACGTAACACACAACTCCTTTTTCTCTCGTCCTGTTAAGAAACTTTGCCTCATAACTCCGCATTGAGGAAGATGCATATGCAACACGTTCGTGCCATTCCCAGTTGCAATGACTCAGGCTCCAGCAGACACACCAGCTCCACCTGCGCTCTACTGGTGTCTTGCAATCGGGGACAGAGGGCGGTGTATATGTTTGCTTACTCCCGGCTTAAGGTAGTCAAATGTTGGCCAGAACTTGACAAGAGGTGGGAAAGCGCCTGAAGGGGACTTTCTTTATAGGATTAGCAAGGAACTATATGGAAAAAATAGCTGGGGTTTCGAGTTGAAATACAAACTTTTAGATATTTTTATAATAAAAAGAGATTCCATTTAGAAATAAAACTAACAATCTATAACTTAATCTAATCTATTGCGGGGGGCTTCAGAAATTCCCAGCTTTTTTAAAACCAATAAAAAAGTGTTCAAAGGAGTTTTGTATATATGTATGTATGTATATAGTTTGATGCTTATTAATTTAAGCTACGAATTTCTTTCTAATTTTAAATATAGTTAGATTTACAGGGTATTCAGGTGCATTACCCTTTAAGCTGGCTCTCTTAACCCAGTTCCCTCTGATGTATGACTGGAAGTTGCAAGTTTTTCTTAGCTGTTCGACTTTTGCAGCCAGCACGAAATGCTTTCGGGCATTCAAAGTGAACTAAGGGGCAAGTGAAGGATGAGCTGGAACTTAAACTGTGGCTCTAGGGTCTCCGGGAGAAAGATGCGGATGAGAAAAAGTGGCGCCAAGTTAATTGAAAAGTATTGTTTGCTATTTCGTGCCATTCTGTTCCTCGTCACACTGTTGACACTTCTCGAACAAAGTAGAGAGACAGATGCTGGGGCTTGGTAGGGTCGTTCATTGTCAATTCATATTCCAAACACTTACCTCGGCTCCTGTAAAGTACATTATTTTGTGGCATACCTCCCAGTAAGTAAAAGTAATTGAATTCTTTTGGAGACAGCTTTATAAAACTATTGTTTATTTGTTCACATCATGGCTTACGCGATCGCTTTGATTGCGTTACTGATCATTTTAATACGTACACATTATAAATTATTGCCCATTACTAAAGCGTTCGGGTTTCAGCGATATTAAAAAGATATGCTAACCTAAGATCATGTCAAGCTTAATGATATGTGATGTGTAAGTCGATGAGGTGTGGCTTCTAGGCTGGGTATATTCTGTAACATAGCTTTAGTTTGCTTGGCAAATTAAAATAGAGAGTATGGAAAGCAATTAGCCACTTTCGTGGGTCACTTTACAACCTACTGGTAGTGATAATAATATATATATATATAAATATTTAAATAAGTCCTGATCCTATTCTTGCCAGCCGTCCCTGTGTGTCCCTATCTTGCTATCACGAACAACCTAATCTACAAACTAATTAACAATAGGTAGAAACTGCGTTATTAATATTAAACTATGACGAGAACCGAGGGCGGTACAGATAATTAATCAAGATATTGTGTTGTGCGAATATAAAAACCACTGATAACTAGAACGCATACAGGGGAGAGCGAGATTGGGTTCTCTGCCGAGGGGATACCTATTATACATTTAGTTCTAAACATCTATGAGTATTATTTGGGATTTCTTTGACGGATGATGCTGGGACCCAGGCTCTCAGCTGAGTATGGCGGAATGCGGCTTCGCCTTGCCATTCTTGCTGATCTGTGCAGTGTGAGCTAAAGGAAATGCAAGAAATATTATGACAAATATTTCAAATATTACAAAAACTTTCTCTTTATACGTACTCTCGGTTTCTGTGATTATGGCCACTCCCATTAGCTTCAGGTTCTGCAACAGTTCGCCGAGATTAGAGCGATCGTCTAGGTATTTGCTCTCCAAACGTACAACGCCCAGCTTCTTGGACTTGGTCTGAGTATGCCACACCAGAATCTCGGTGCAATTGTTGCCTCGCGGCTCTATTTGATCCATACGCAAGCCAATGCTACGCAAAAACAGATCCTCTTCATAGCCGGGCTTATAGGGCATATTTACAAAGGGATACTGCGCCATGTACTCCAAGTTCACGGCAAAGCCAGCCATGTCCACGGGCCAGCGTCGTCCAGCCACCCAAGAGTCCAGAAAAGCCACCACTTTTCCCTGGCAAAGAAATAACAAATTGTAAAAGGGGAATTGTTGATTGTTATTTTAGAAATAGAACCTTACCTTTCGCACTACTGGCCCACTGATGGCATAATCCGCAATCAGACCCACTGGAAACATGGACACCCTCTGAGTCTTCCTGATCTCCGAAAAGAGTCGCAGGTCGTAGGTGTTGTCGTCATCCCCAAAATAGAGGATGCCATTGGTGAGATTGTGCTGCCGCAGCCACTGCAAGGCGGCTCTCCGATTGGCCACGCCACGCGGTGCTGGATCCACACTCCGAAACTTGCTGGGCATGGGACTGACCATGTGGGTGAAGGGAATGCCTGAAAATAGTGAATTCCTTATTAATATAATCTTCTACTAAAGATTAAAATTGCTACAAGTTACCGAATCGATTGAGCAGCGTATCTATGTAGTTATTACACTTCTGCTGATCATCGGCCACCAGCCAGTGCAATCGTGGCACGTGTAGCAGCGTATGTGCCAGTCGCGTCAGTTCTGGAATCTGTTCCCGCCGCGGATACGTGGGTGTGACAAAGTATATTACTGGCAACTGTCCGTACTCCGAATTAGGCTTGTCCTGCATGAACAGCCTGTGATCCTCGTAGCTTTCGCTGCATATGTTCACGGTTTCGTTGAGTGGCCGGAAATTGTTTCTATCTGCGTAAGAGAGAGAGAGAGAAACGGGAGTGATTAGTGGGGTCACTCACGGGTTCAATGAAAATTCTCTATGATGCCATGATTTAATCAGAATTTACAATTACTAGAGAAATTCGCTCATGCTCGCGTAGCTCAACTCATTGAGGTCATGCGAACGTGCCTCAGTGCCCAGATGCGAATCCGGAGCGATGACAAACATTCTGTGTGTGCGCGCAGCCTGCCTCGCCACATCTCAAGAGGTGCTAATCGGTGTCGCTTAGATACTTTACGTTCGAATGATTTACTTAAGCCCGAGATAAACTGCTCCGTCACTTCTCAAACAAACTGAGGTGGGCTTTCAGAAAATCAGTTGTGTTTGGAAGTTTTAGGCACACATTTCAAAGAGATCAGCAGGAGAAGATACCAGATACCGAGATACACCAGCTAATTACCTAATGGGTTAATCCGTGTTGGGAATCTTACGCCTGCCATCAAAGCGTTAATGTGTTTTGATCGGCTGCGTGTGCCGTTGCCATTAGAGCACCTGTCCATTAAACCGGAATAAAAAGCGTAACGCACGCAACTGGGGGGGAATCATGTCAGAGGGAGGAGTTCCCATGGATGACCGTGCTCCGATGCAGACCAGAGATAAGCCAAAACGGACAAAAGGGGGCTGGCGAAGGGATAACCACCCCAATATGTGTGATTAAATATTGACCAAGCAAATAGAAACGAAAATGTCACAAAGGCGGACTCGATCAATCGGAAACGAAAGAATATAGCGGCTGGGGGCTTTTCCGAATGACGAATACTTACGTATTCGTTTCCCGCCCCAAGTGAACATTAACAATCCACACAGACAGTGATAGTGGGGCTGCCCCATTGCACGGGCGGTGTGTACCGGGTCTGTCTGGCGGTGGAGTCACCTCTATCATCATCAGACCCCCACTTTGCCTAACGATAAACCACACACTTATCGACGGGGTGTGCGACAGCAATCTGGGCATAATCACACGCTCACGTACCCACCGGTTAATTACGACCCATATCTGGATGATGATGATGATGATGATGAGGAGGCCAGTGCCGCTTGCTCCCCGATTACGGGCTATTGAGAATTCCCCGGCCACCTGATCTACGGGCGTATGTTACTCACAAATTTGTTATTCGCCTCGTCCCTTATCGGATTCATTCACGTTTTTTTTTTTTTATTATTTTATTGCTGGTTGTGCCGGGCCATCTATCAAAGCGATTGGCTAAAGAGGGCTTTGGGTAAATATTCTTTGGAAACTAAAGGGTTGTGAGACATAAAGTATATAGAAAACTTGGAGGGAATGATATTTGATTTGCGGAAAGAAGTAACTTTGTAAAGGGTGTTATAGATGAACTGAAATTAGGCAATTTCTAATTTCAAAATAGTTTGATTAGGTGTTACATAGTGTTAAAAAAAAAACACATATATATGTATTTCTAATTTGTTTAACTTGTCTAATCTCCCAAATCGATCGTATCAATAATGTAGGAGATATGGGCTTTTTGAAGTGGAGCACCTCGCTGTAAATGGGGGGTTTTTTTTTCAAAACTACGATTTTAAAGCCGATGGACACATTGACTCAAAAAGTTTTGAACCAATTTCTTTGCTTTATCTGAAAAGCTACTACTTGAATCGTATTAAAATATTCAAATTGTTACTTATTTAAAAAATTAAGAAACGTATAAAAATGAGTCGAAAATTCCCTTTGCCTGAAATTGGGAATTGAAACGTCTTCATTTAAGCAGAAGATTTTAAGAAACACTAACATTTGATAAGTTTTATTTACAAAAACATAAATTATTTAATTATCTTCAGAAATATTAAGGAAAGAATCAAAAGGTTTGAGTAAAAACAGATATTGCTTATGTTAAAAATATTTCCAAAGTAAAAGGAACTAAAAGTAAAAAAATACTCGATAAAGTATGACTTAATAAGTCTAGAATTTACTAATACACTAAAAACTGTCTTAATGTTTTTCGTTTAAACATTTCTGATAACATTTTAAGCATTAAAACACCCCTATTATTCACAGTCAAGTTAAAAGTAATACAGTTGGGAATGTAGAAACCTGAGACCGTCTGAAAATGTGGCAAACAAAATGCTTTAATGAGTAATAATAACCCAGAATGATATCTATAAACATGATAGTAAAAATAGTTTAGTACTTTAATGAAATCTGATTTAAAATCAATTTCCGTTGAGCTTATATAATTGATCTACTCTTTCTGCTTATCTCTGAGATAAAGAAGTCAGCGGCCTTCTTAGCCAGCAAATGTGGTTGAACTCTTATCGCAATAGTCCCACTTCTCTTTGGATAACGATAAAGCTTCGGGTAAGGCGGCGGAAACCGAACAGGTTGAAATTCGATTTGCCATGTGCTTACGAAATTCTGCTGAATTTGCAATGAATAGAAGCAGACAGGCGGCAGCAGTGCAGTTAACAAT
Source organism: Drosophila parvula (assembly GCA_018904695.1). NCBI lineage: Eukaryota > Metazoa > Arthropoda > Insecta > Diptera > Drosophilidae > Drosophila > Drosophila parvula. The sequence continues at coordinate 24,185 of JAEIIG010038189.1, read as the reverse complement.
TTGTAAATATTTGTACATACAATTTGAGGGTAATTTGGTTTAACGGCTGCGTGTCCAAAGTGCATAGTCAAATGTGCAGGAGGAGGAGGTGACCCCCCCACCGAAATCCATTAACAAAAGCTGAGGAGAGGTATCGGAGAGCGGGGCACGCGCACTTGTAATGATACTAAAATAGGCTCGAAACAGATGAGAACGGAGGCATAAAGGTGCTCGAGTGCCTAGGCGAATTATAAATATATTTATACCCAGGTCTCTGTCATCATCATAGGCAACAATGCCAAGTGCCAGACGCCGTTCGCACACAAGATGTTGATAAGATTCTGGGCAAGTGTAAATTATACTCGCGAAACGAGAGGCAGTCTAAGTTGTTGTCGGAAAACTGCTAAAAGCCAATTAACGTATACATATATAGTAACTTTTTTTTTTAAGAAATGCTAAATCTAGAGTCTAGACTATAGCTATTAATCATAGCAATTACACAATTGGAGTCACTCAAGTTTGATTGAGGGAACCATTTCCCTTAACTTGAGTTTATTTGCTCCCAGTATGACTTGAGCTAGGAGGACTTCGAAAAACAAACACAGTTGTTTTTGTTTTCCTAATCAACAAGTCAACAAGATAATGTCATTATACTCATTTGCATTTTGCCTTGAACTTAACCAGACCATCGAAAAGGATGATTGGCATTGAAACCGCTGTGTAAATTAATCGATATAAAGACTTTGTTCTCCTTCTGCAAATATAACTTTTATTCCCCTAGAAAGCAAATTGCGGAATTAGCCCATAAATAACCTATAAAGAAGAGAAGTCGTAATCGAGAATACACTATCAAAGGTTGGGAAATACTACAAAATCAGAGCAATCAGATTAGATTAGAACTACGATATGGGAATATCATGACATTTTCCAACTATAAATTAAATAAAATTATACACATGGTAGATGAAGTTCTATAATTACAAAATATACAACAATCGCATCTAAAAATGCTACATAAACTGTCATTATAATACCTTTTTCGATGGTTGTGAGCTAATAAAATTTAAGGTTTTTAATCAGAGAGATTTAGATCTCCACACTGATCCCTAAATCATAAATTAAATAAAATTATACACGTGATAAATGATGATCTTTACTTAAAAATATAAACAATTCGTTACAAAAATCCTACACAAACTTAACTTATAACACTTGCTCATTAGCTGCTTCTATTTAATTTATTAGATTAACAGATGTATTCGTGTATTCCCATAACAGGGGTAGCTAGCCAAGTTAACTGGAAAATGTGACCTTGTTCCGGCTTTCTCTGATGGCTATAAAAAAAAAAAAAAACAAACGACCGACCGACAAGCGGAGCGATGTAATTGCCATTATGCAAGGGTGGGTGGTGGTGGGCTATTGATATACGGTACATCCACCTGTATATAGCGTTTGGCGAAGACAATAGTTACCAAATAGATCCAATTACGGTTAAATAATAAAAAAGCCAACTGACTAACTAACCGGTGGCAGAAGTCGCAACGTCAAAAGCCGACGAGTTACATGCGCTAATTACCTACGTAAATTTCTCGATGTTGAGGTACTGTCACGGCACCTCTTGGGAGCCTTGGTATAGCCCATTTGGGGAATTTGAAACAGCTTATAAAAAACCAATTAATGGGGGCAATTGTTTTTTTTATGGAGAAGAAACATGGACGGGCATCGGTGAAAAAGAAAATACTTGTTTTGTTAGAAGTAAATCCCAACAAGGAGACCTATAAAGTCTCTTTGTTCATTGAAAGTATTAATAAGGTTAATTCTCTGTTCAAAATAAACGTTTAAAGACAAAAACAGAAGGTCCAATTAAATAATGGAAATACGAGAAGATACTTGAAGAGGCATTTGTGGAAAAATAATGTGCAAGATAAGGTGATATAAATCTTTTGTTTAGGGTAAATCTCAGTTTTAAATGAATTTTAAAAGCATAAAACACAAGGTCTGACGTCATGAAAAAATATAAAAATAATTTACAAGCAAGACGCTACTAATTTCCCATTAAAATAAAGAAATTCTTTAATTTAAGCAAACAGATATACTGCACTGATATGCCTTGCCCAAATGTAGAGTGTCCCGAGCTTTGATTGGCAGTGAGCCAACAGAGAAAGTGAAAGTGGTGGCAACACGGCCAACTCACTTTCGGCCAGGCAGCGGTCGTGAGAATGCACTTAACTGCGCTTCCGCCGCCGGGCTCAGCTCTCGTGGAATAAGGGTCAGCTGGCAGTAGTCTATCAGGTTGGAATTAAGTACAGGAGTTTAACTTACATATCCCTCGGAATATTTTTCTTTTTCTCTGCAATCTTGGAAATCCTACAGCTTTCGTAAATCTTGGTTCTTCTTCATCGAAAGGCCTCCCTTTCTCTAAGCGCAACTCTGTGTCGTCGAGCAACACTTCTAAGGGCAACTCATTCTTAAAGGTCAACTGCAACTTGACGACGGGCAACTTCTTCGTCGAATGCAGCCTCGTCCGCTTACCTAAGTCGTTGTGGGATCCGTCATCATCCGAGTCATCGGAGCCACCGCCCAGTCCCAGGGCGAGGCGGGTGTCCACGCTGAGGGTGAGGTAGCAAAAGGCTATGAAGAACAGCAAACCGCCCGCCAGGGGCAGAAGGCAGCGACGACGCCCCTTCCGGGCCATGGCCGGTGCGGCCAGGGAGCAGGTTGTAGTACTGGGGGAGCCGCTGTGGTTGCGCAGGTGGTAATGATGGTAGTGATGGTGTAGATGCTTCGACCGTTGCTCGGTGTCCTCGTTATCCTCGTCGGAAGTCTGCGGCTCGAGTGCTTGGTAGTGGGCACTTGACATTATGCTTGGATGCGGCTCCGGCTGCAGATAAGGATGTGGTTGCGGCTGCTTTCGTTGTTGTTGCTTCTGTTCCTGTGGTTGGGGTCTCGGGCATCAGCTGGGGTGGTGGATTCGGTGGCTGAGGTGGAATCCTGATTGCTGCTGCATCCCCTGGCGGCCATCGGTGTTGATCTGGACTCAAGGCCAGGCCTTACTGCTCGTCCTTCTGACCCTCTTCTCCTTCTCCTGCTGCTAGTGCTCTTGGCAAACACGTTTCGCTTATTATACAATTTCTATAGTTGCTCCGACCCGAAATTATGCAAATTTCCTCGGCATTTCTGCACTCGGCCGTTCTCCTCCGCCACCGCCGCTGCTGGTGCTCTCGCTTGTTGCTATATAAAAAAGCCCACCCGAAAATGTCACAAACACAATCGCGAGTTCGGAATCGGAAGCATACAAAACACGCAAAGACGCCGCCGCGCCGCACTCACAAAAAATCACAGCAAATATTGCTTATTTCTGCCCGTCGTCTCCGTCTTCCTGCCCGCTCGCCCCGCGCGCGCACCTTCAATGGCACTCTTCACTTTTATTGTTTTTGTTGTCGATTCGAACGGAGAGCTGTCTGTTGTTGTTTTCTCGGCGAATTTTGTCAGTGTGGCCGCGCCGCTCCGTTGTGTTACCATTTCATCAATTTCTAAAAATACCTCTTATATTTGACATAAAATGGTCAACTGAAAGTATACAGTGGTCGAGAAACTCAATGAATGCTTTCACAAATTCACCTGAAAAAGGTACAAAATTGTGCTGGTGGTGAACTTTGCTAAGCGAAACCGCATTTAAACGTTAAGTGATTAAAAACCGTTATAGAGACAACAATCTTGAATACAAATTTTAATAAATAGCTTCTGAATTAAATAAAAAATTGAGAATACTTTATAATAACACTTGTTTTTAAATAACAACTAAATAATCTTGGTTTCTAGCAAACAGAGTTTGCAGGACAACGACTAAAATTAGTATTTATTGAAAAAACTCACAAAGAATGACTGGGAACCATTAAAAATAATTAAGTCAACCTGTTCTGTTCTTAATTCAAATTGAAAGATTTCTTTAGAATAAATAATTAAACTTGCAGTTCCTAAAGAAATGTGTAGGCTGCATTGATTTGATTGAAAAATGATTTTCATTAAATAAAAGAAACCATACAAAACACCCTACTTTATTTTAACTCCGGAACTACCGCTTTTAGAGTACCGTCTCCATGAGTGTTAAATATAATGCCGACGCCATATCTTATCTAATCTAGTCAGGTAACCGATTTTAATCATTATTACTTAACTATGTACAGCGGGCTTTGTCCGGATAATATTTGACTTGGCTTCCAGTTCGCCATTTAGTGGACGCTTTCTTCAACCCATGCCACCCCCTTCCCGATCCCCATCCCCTGTAGAAATTCCAAGTCAAGCAGATCCATTAAAAAACAACGAACGTGTTACATTTATTATTTAGAGTTTACTCTCGGACAACTGTCGACAATTGCGTTTGTTTAATTGGTTCCAATACAAAAATGAACAATCTTAGTGTGTTTTTTTTCTCGTTTCTTTTGTTGATTAAGCAAGTATTACAATTAAAAGCCACTTAGTATCTCACTTTTTGCGCTGCATCCAGCTGCTTCCGCCGCATATTCCTTAGCTCCGCGAGCTGCACTGCAGCATTCGCCGCCGAGCCGAGGAGCAGCGGAAGCGGATTTTTTTTTTGGAAAGAGCAAACCCTGCACTTATGGAATAATTAACTAAATGTTTATGAAGAAAACTCATAGGTGGATCAGTAGTTGGCTGTCCGACGACGCCCAGGCGCTTAGATATTGGCCTTAATGACATCCTCCACACGCGTGGCATTGGCGCCGGCAAACTCCTCAACCTTGGAGCCGTTCTTAATGAACACAAAGGTGGGCATGCTGGAGATGTTGTATTCCATGGCGATGTCTTCGCAGTCATCTACATCGACCTGTTTGAAAGAAGACAAAAAGAAAGAATTATCTAGATCGGTTTCTACAGCCTTTAAGTTTGGAAACGCACCTTCAGGACGACGACGCTTTCGGCATACTGCGTGGCCAGCTCGGCCAGCTTGGGCGAGATCATCTTGCAGGGTCCGCACCAGGTGGCGAAGAAGTCCAGCACCACCAGTTTGCCGGCAGCCTTGGTCAGCTGGGTCGTGAGGTCATCCTGTAAGCGGAAAACAAGAAAATGTAAATTATATATTATTGATTTTCCAATTTCCCAATGACCCAAATTCCGCTTTCAGAAGGGCAAGTTTAATTAGGAATCGTGCAATTCGGGGTTATCATACACGGATCCGACTGTGGATAAGGGGGAGACCCCATCATTATCGCTGTTAGGTGCGCGATAAGGCAGTTTAGTTCTGCCACAAAGTTGTCTGGCATCCTCCCCAAAAGTTGCCAAGTTGTAATCAGCCTCAGTAATCGCCTACTGACGGGTTCAATATTTGTGTTGGCCTACTCAACGTAAACTCGTGTGTATTATTTGTATATTCCATTTCAATTTCACTATGTGGCCAAGTGACCAACAAAACAAATCCATATTTCAAGAGTTTCGAAAATTATATGTGTGTGCCAAAGGGTGTGGTGTGGGGTGTGTTGGGGTGTTGCTGGGGGCAATTCCTGGCCCCGCCTCGCTCATGTCACGTTTTCCCAATGACCTTTAATTAATTGCGGGCGATGGCAATCGCAGAACAGAAAACAGGCAAAGAAATGGCTCTAATGGAATTGTTGTCGTCCGCCCCGTGGAATGAGCATTCGACCGGTTCTCTGGAATTTGCATAAATAATTCACTTGCCAACTTAATACAGCTTATTGTTTCATTCCAATTAAATTATTTTTGGTTGGCTTAGATCATTTCACTTCCACTAGAAAGATTTCAGACTTGCCATGATTAAGATTACCTTATTCTGTTAGCTGATTCATGGTATATTACCATTGATCATGGAATGATGTTCATAAGCCACAATGGTTTCTTATGACTCAGAGTAGGAATGTGACAAAGAAATATCTAAAAGTTACGTTCTCCATGATTCACAAGGTTCACAATATATTGAGTGCCTTATAAATCACAAAAAACAACCCAAGCCTGATAGTATCATATGAGATCAACTCCATACAAATTCAAAACTTAAAAGAGAGAACTTCTTGAACTTCTTTTATAACAATTTAAACTTACAAAACCTCATTTTAGCCCAGATTGTAATATAATATTATTATTATATTATTATTATATTATATTTACTTTATAAAAGGCCAAATCCGTACCAATATTTAGCCATATAAAGTTGATATTTTGTAATATTTTTGTATATAAATGATCATTGTGTTTTTGGTATACACTCCAGACAGGTTTTGGCCTTAAGAATTAATAAATATTCAAACAAACTGGCTTTGTATTTTTATACAAAAATTCCCTTAGCAATAGAACAACCTTATGAAAGGTTTGATTGACTAGGTTCTGAATAAATAACCAGACTTTGATTTGTTCGTTCCGATTGTTCTGGTAGTTTTAAGTGGTTTCTGATAAGTTCTCTCTCTTTTTTTATATATATTTTTGTGTGTGTTTTTTGGTATAAATTTAGACCACAAGAGGGGCAATGTTTGAGGGCCTTCTATATGTTATTATGAAATTGAATTATCAGAAATGCTTTCTATATGCATGTATGTACAAATATGTATATTTACTTGATTCACCCTGACGTAATATTTGTATTTATGCGCCGACCGACTGACCAACCAACCAACGGACCGGTTTCTCGCCCCCTTGAAACCCCTTTCTCCACTACGACTCTGCCTCTTCCCTACGTCTCTGCTTATCTGGCCTCCCCTTTGAACCGCTGTCCGTACAGCCCGCGCAACTTTGATACATCGTGTTTCGTATTCCTAACCAACAAACCCAAATCAACTACGACAGCGATAATAAATTGCTAACTCATACCAGGGGCACACATACAAACGTATATATGTACATATGTATGTACATATATATACATATATACTGCCTATTGGATTTGAAAATTAGTAAATTCCATTGCCGGTCGGGTTATTGATGAGATGATATCATGGCGTCGTTTTGAACTCTCCTCCGCTTTCTCGTTTTGCTCTCCCGCTTATTTCCCCTACGTTCACCGTTCGCTGGTGTATAAGCCTGGACAGGAGGGGGTAAAGAAAAGCGTGGAAATTGGAATGCCAATTGCCATATTTTTCATGCCCTCAGCCCGAAATCTTGATGACAAAACTAATTAAAGGGGTGGCGGGGGCCATCGCGTTACCCAACGGCAGATGACTCGTCGGGGAAATCTCCCAAGATCCGGATCCGGAAGATGTGACTCACCTTGTCTTTCACCTGGTACACCATGTTGGCGGCGGCTAATGTGGGTTTCGAAAGCGTTAGAAATGTAGAAAAGTTACTTAATTAGCACTCGGTCAGCTCTTCGCACCGCGCAGCTTGAATTTTTTTTAACAGAGAGCGTGCCTGGCCAGTGGCTTTTATAGATTTTTCCGTCTCTCCCACCATGCTTCCCTGGAGTGCTGCCAACTCGGATTTATCTTCCCGTCAAATTACGCTTTTTTAAAGCCAGATGCGAGAATATTTGAGGATTTGTTGAAGGCATTTTTATCAAATATGTTCTACAAATGTTCACCTACATAGTTTCAACCTTTCTTCCCACTGAAAAGCTTATTATTTCTTAATTTTAATTTCCAGAAATAATTTAAAATGTTTAATTTGTAAGTGTTCAGCTTTTTTCCCGCTAGAAACGTTTTTACCAAAAGTTGGCAGCTCTGCTTTCCTGACAGTGGTGGGTTAATCGGCATGCGACACTGCGATGGTTTCATGCGTAAACAATAGGTGGTGTTGGCGAAAAGCTTTTTCAAGTCGTTCGGAAAATTTGGAGATCATAAGAATATTATGAAATGAAAATTAATATGTAATTGAATAAACATATAAATAATTTTCTGTCACGTATAGCTAGCATGCAATTTGTAATAGATTAGACAAGTATTGCCGTCATAATATATATTTCAATCGTTCTCAAAAACTTTTATATTCGCCCGTCGCCAAAAAGTATGCAATACATTTTCGAGAAATTGAAATATGGAAATAATAAAGGAAAAGTTGAATTTATCCTGAAAAATACTTGAGTTAGATACTTGAGTTGAGATAAACATATTGACAAAAATCTTCCTTTACAAATCAACACATTTCCATAATTTATTTGTCGGGAAAACAATGAGAAAACTATGTAACACTACGCGTAAAGATGAAAACTTAGAAATTTAATTTCCCAACTAATCATAATGCTATCTCGCCTATGAGTAATCCTCCGGAATTCGTGCTCCGGAATCATTAAGTACTATTCAATGCGTTATTGATGGAGTTAGCGCCGTGGTGGCCGTCGCCGCGTGGTGCAAGTGGTGGTGATGATGATGGTGATATGTCAGCGTGGGCGGTGGGGGCGGTGGAGGTGGAGGGATAACTGGCGGGACACTGGCTCCTCCAACGGAAGTGGAACTAGCGAAACTGCCGGCAACGGCCATCTGCTGCTCGTAGCTTGAGTAGTGATCGTAGTAGCTGCCGTATCCGGTGTCCAGGCTATTTCCGGTTCCGTTGTTCATCACTGGTGCCGTGGTGGTCCCTGTGTCGAAGTAGCTGACGCCATTGTAGCCACTGCCACTCTCGTAGTAATGGTGTCCCGCCGAGGGATTCCCGCCGAACTGCTGATGCTGCTGCTGATGATGCTGCTGCTGCTGCGGATGCGCATGATGCTGCTGCATCTCGTACTCCGCCTTGGGACTGTAGTAGTAGTCGTAGTTATCCTCCACATACGGCTGCGTCTCCACGGTGGCATTGTACTTGATGGTGGGCGGCGGCAGACCCGCACCCGGCTCACCCTTGCAGCTGATCTCCTCCTGGCCGCCGCCCAAATGCTTGATCTGCGAGTAATTGATGAACTCCGGCTCCGGAGTGGCCAGCTGTGGGCTGGACTCGTAGGACAGCGTCTGGCACTGGGTGTGACCGTGAAGGGGAGCGCTCACCGCGTAGCCGCTGCCGCCGGAGGAGGAGCTTTGCTGATAGGCCGCCAGCTCCGAGATGCTGCAGGTGTAGGGCAGACTGGGCGATTTACTGGGCGCCGCCGTTGCTGCTGCCGGTGTGGCATGGTAGATGGGATAGTTGTAGGTGATGTGCTGATGATTCACCGTAAACACGTTGGCGGCGGTTTCACAGGGCGCCGAGGAATCAGATCCACTCATTGGCCAGGAATTGGCGGCGTAGCTCGAGGATTGGGCCAACTGGTGGCTTCTCGTTGTCGTGCCATCCTCCAGGTAGCTGCAGGTGCAGTGGCTATAGCTGGTACACTTGCCACAGGCTGAGGGATATAATGATAACATTAATGATGAACTATATCCCTAATTAATAAGCGAGATTGACTCACCATTATACTGATATATATCCAAGCCGGAGTGGCTTAAAGGATTGCTGGCCACGGGACGTTTGAGGACCTTGCCCATCAGGCTCTGCTGCTGCTGAGGGAAAAATCAAGAAAATTATGATATTTTAACTATAGAATTTCCTTCCTAACAACTCACCTTCACCTGCTTGACCAGACCCGCAATCACGGACTTCTTGGCTAAGCTTCCATTGCCCGATTTCCCAGCCAAAGGAGTTCTGCCAAAGGCTCGCTTGGATACTGTGGAATTCTTCGGATCTGGACGCAGATGATCATGCGCTCCCTTGGCCTGAAAGAAGATGGCATTGCCGGAGTGCCGCCAAAAGTGGGTCACCGGATAGCCGCAGTGACCTCGACAAGGTTTAATCTCCAGCCTGCCGCCGCGACAGCTTTTATTCGGACAGGCCTTGCCCTCCTGTTTCCGGCGCGCCTTGTCACAGATCGCCGGTCGCAGGTTGATCTTGGAGCCATTGGGCAAAGTGCAGTGCTGGGAGCAGACCAGGACGCCCAGGCAGCTCTTCTTCAGGATATTCACATTGTGGTTGTTCGTGTTACGCATCGCCCAGCCGGATATGTGCTTCTTGGCCTCCTCGTTGTGCAGCGAATAGATGTGTCGGACATGGCCGTCGCTCCACTCGTTGAACTCGTCGAATTCCTGGTCTGGTACATGCGGCACAATGGCATCGTTGATGTCCCACTCCCTCTTACCCTTGCCAGAGGACGAGGATGTCGGCATGGTCATGGAGCCGCCGCCTGCCACTGGCTGGCCAGGATTGGGATTGTGGGCAGGATTCGGAGCCAGGCTCTGGAGCTGGGCGTACTGGGCAAGCTGAGAGTGATCGGGCTGTTGTGTGAGGAGTTGCTGTGACTTAAAGGCGTAGCCATTTCTGTAGGAGTTGGGCATATATTAATTTATTTTTATTTTAAGTACAATTTTTTTGGGGTTTCTTGTAGATAATACATAAAATTGATTACTGAATTTAGATAGTTAAGAAACTAATTAAGAAGTCTCATATGCAACACACAAAACCCATTATTAACTTGCTCTTTTTTTTTACTTATAGAATACTACTACAAAAATATTTCTGAAATGTAAGTACACTTTTCTTCTAATTCCCTGAACAACATATAGTTTTTTAATTTAAAAAAGTATTGAGAAAACACATTGCCACAGAAATGATATATGTATAAGAGCGCAAAAAAAGTGAAGCAATTTGAATTCAGTTCTATCTACATACCTTTTATATTATTATTATTATTACACTAGTGAATGGTGTCTTAATTTAAAAGCTTGTTTAGTTTAAATAAATAAATAACGATTCTGTTATATTATTATTTGAATTTTTTTAATACTTTCCCTTAAATGTAATCGACATAGTACAATGCTTAATACTGATTGCTAAACCAATCTTTTCAACAAAAATACATTCGTTTTAATTAATATTCTGATTTATAATATCGATATAACGCCGAACATAAAAAAAAAACTATTTTCTGTCTTACAAATTTTGGGATATACCTTTTTATTTAACAATCTTCAAGTAGTCCTTCCTATGTACCTTCTTTTTCCTAAGTACTTAAAGTCTAAATGGACCCAACACATTCCCTTCGAATGACTCTTTTCTGAGTCACAATTGAAAAACCTTATATTACCTTTTTAAAGGCAAAAACGAAAGACACCTTAAGTGACCCATTTAAGTGCGAGTTAATCGCTTAAGCTTAAGCATCGTTTAAGGAAACTCAAATCTTAATTGCTCCCTAAACGGCATGTCCCTTGGTGTTCCGTCAATCAACTGAATCGTTTGGTGGCTTTTATGGGCGCCATGTGAAGCACATAACTCTTTGGGCCCAGTTTAGAGGGCCGGTACCGTTAGCCCCTGGTAATCCAAGCCCAGAATCGTAATTCGAGCGCCAGTTGGGCACAAATTATGTCGCGTGACTCAGCACGGAACTGCTAGACTCGCTGGAACTAAACCGTGTGTCTCAGGTGAGAGACTCAGGTGTGTGTGTGTGTGGGAGTTATTAGAGAGACTCGACTCGCCCTGCAATTAGCCATAAATTTGTTTCGAATCGATCTGAGCTGTAGCGTTTTTTATGTGTACTTGGAAGTCAGCAGGTTGCACGCTCTGCCATACCTGAGATCGCTTGGTGGTCCCCGAGAGTGAACCTGTTTCGTGGTCAGGGGATCGCCTTTGTTTTGGGTCCGTAAATTGACTGCTCGACACTTCGGGGCGCTCGTTAGTCGCGCTTATCTGATGCTGATAGCGTCTCACTTCGTTCCCGATCTGTCTGTATTTTGGGGATTCTTCGGTGCCTCATAATAAGTTTGTCACCTAGAAAATATGTCTCTATAGATAGGTGGCTTTTTGGATCGGCGGATCGGTCTTTGGGCATTGGGCTCTTTGACCCTTTCACTTGAGCGCCGCTTCGCCCCCGTCCCCCCACCGTCTATGAATCTTAGAATATTTGAATTTTTTTTGGTTGTGGATCGATCGCCTACGCCTGCGTGTGGTCCGTCGCGGCACACCCCGCGGCTCTTTGGAGCGGACTGGAGTCGGAGTTGGAGTGCCATTAACTAAGCTGTGGCCCATGCCCAGCGTGATAATAAAGCGTTCAAATCATTTACATGTTTCTTTCCCCTCTGGCGGCCAGCGCCTCCCCCGTTATCGTTTGATTTGTGGCCCATTCCTCATCGGCGACCGGATCTATCTGAGGTGTCTTGAGGGCTCAACACTTACGCGTTTGCTCGAGATGAACGCGTGTCAACGGAGACTCAATGAGAGCTGATTAGGAGTAATTGTGAAGGTGGACTGTTCCGTGGAATTTTTGATTTATTTGGGTGTAATTAAGGGACTCTACTTTCTGGGGAATATGTGTATGTGAACGGGCTTGGAATTGAATTGTTGGTTCGGTCAGGAAGGGGTTACTGATGACAGCGTATGGCTCTACCTTGAAATAGTTGATTCTTGTCATTGTTATACAAATTCTGGGTAAAACTTAAGTAGATTCTAGCTCCAGTGATCTTAATTCATCTTAACTGAAAACTTGGTTTGTTGATAAATGTCTCAAAATTCAACAGTATTTTAAATTCTTTGAGAAAACTAGAGAAAAAAAATTAGCTATTACCTTTTTAATGCCATAATTTCATAACTTTAAAAGATAATGCATCTTTAATGAAAAATACATTTTAGAGGCCTTATAATAAGTATTAACTTTACATACAAATTTATACTATTGGCTTCTAATTGTAAATAAATATTTGTATAAGAAATAAACACATTTTCTCGAATTAAAATATATCTACTTATTTTTTCTAGAAAATGTGTAATAAGCTATAACTATAAGCTATTACTGATCAAGTTTAAATACATTTGACAGAGCTTAAAGTAAGCATTTAATGTGTATTCATGACTTGTAATAGTTGTTCTTTTATATTATATTGCTACTCATACCTACTATACATTTTATGATTCTGTGACATAAAACTTAACGAAAACCTACACCTTGCTTCAAATACTTAAAATTCCCAGTTCCTGGCATAAAAAACCCTTGAAATCCCTAAGAATTAGTGATAAAATAACCCTGTCTTCCTCCTTCGGTAGACAATCTGCTCCCCAACTTACATAACAACCATATTCCAATCGAAACAGCTTCTTTAATCCAGAGTTGAGTTGCGATGAGACTTGAGAATGTGTCCAAAGGACTATTAAGCGCGCACTTAATTGAGTTTTCTCAGATTCGAGGGCACACTTCACACTGACAGCATTGTAAACCAATTAGGTGACACTCGTATCTTGCGGATAGCCGTCGGCTAGCTGAAGTTTTCGCGGATGGATTTCACGAATTGCGCGCACGCGACGCCAATCGCGAGGAGACAGCCGTGAGAATGACGACCTTAGCTACCGCTGGGGCAACCTGTGAGCGAGCGCTGTGAGCGGTGCGATGCAGCAGGGCGGGATGTGCGCGCGTATCTGGCAGATACTTACGGGAAACAAAAGAGCAGCAGACAAAAAGAGGCAAAAGAAAAAACAACAAACTTCAAGCGATGCCAAGTTTTGTCAACACAACAAGGGAACGATGGATATTATGGCTCCACCTACAAAACCCCGGGTAGCGGGGGCAGAGCCACCCGCATAATTTGGCGAAAAACTCCACGCAGGCGACGACGTCGGCGCATAATCAGCGGCGGCGACGGCCAACAGCTGCCGCTGTGGTAAGACGTATCCGTCAGATACTCTTCGCTTCCAGGCGGCAGCCACTTCCAGTACGCTGCTCGCTCGTGATTGGTCGGATAAACGTCCGAGCACACACATCCGTCGGGTGTTTATCTCTTTCTCTCTCTGTATTTCTCTTTGGGAGTTTTTGAAGTTCTGGTTGTTGTAGGAAGGGGGCCACAAATGGTTGAGGATGTGGATGTATCTGCATGTACATACATACATGAATATATGTTCGATAAGCATCACAGAAATTTAATTACTTATTATGCCGCTTATCAGGACCCATTGTTCTGCCTAAGGATATGCCAACAGAGAGCAGCAATGGATATTTCAGGGGAGAGAGAGCATAGAAATTCAAGGGTTTATCGCTGAGAATGCTTGCCAGACTAGCGATGGAATGATTAATGGTCGGGGCAGGCGAAAAATGCCTAAACATTCAATTTAGTAAAATCTTGTGGAAATGGGAAAATTGTTAATATTTGGATTGACGATTTATCTAGACTTTTAGGATCTTAAAACGGTTTACAATCAAGGGGTTGGATATATTTAGCTCTTTAAAAACGTTTTCTAAATGCCTTTCACAAAAATGTTATTATTTTATAATCGTAAGGCTGTGATTGTGCATATATTTATTGTACAAATGTTTTCCTGAAGGGAGTTTCGATTATTTAATTATGGGCAAAGCTGCTTCTTAAACAAAAATTGATGTACCAACTTAAAATTCACATTCAGCTGAATTAGTGAACACAAAGCTTAATATTTAACTATTTCCCTGTGTAAGAAGACCCTAAAACATTATATATTTATGCAAAAAGGTTCTTAAACCATTTAAAACAAAAGCTGCTGAACTAATTGCTTAATTTCATAAGAAAATATTAAATAATATGACAAATCAGTTATTAATTATTAAGGATTAATGGCCAAGTTAAAGAAAGGCTGTGAAATAAAGTAGAAGTAGAAATGCAACCTCTATTTTCTGTATCCAACTTAATAGTAACGATTAAAACAAAGAATAATAATATTTCCCAGTAAAATTCCATTTTCTTGTTCTGCATTAGAGCGTGGAGATGTTTCCACCTTCACCTCCTTCTCCAACATGGTCATTGACTTGTCAGTAAGTTGGGCTTACTAAGAGCTACACAAGTGGCAACAATATCAGGGCCGGATCAGCCAGAGGGGCAAAGCCAACCGGCCAGGGGAGTGGGGCGCACTTCTGGGCCTAATGCTCGCTGCGTCTTTTGTTTTCACCTGATCAGCCCGCATCGCCATTTGGGCCAAAACTTACAGGCCAACAAAGAAATAAAATAAAATACAATTTATGCGTCCACTTGGTAGCACACACAATTAACCCGAGAGGAGGAGCAATTTAACTGGCGGACAAAAAGAAATGGAGGAGCCCAACAGGCGTTAAAGTGAAAATTGAAAATGCCGTTGACAGGAAATGTAAATGGTCGCAACTGTTGCTCACCGACTGTAACAGGGGCCGGAGGAGATCGCCATATAAATAGTATATAGATATAGGGGATAGGGCCTGGAGACGCGTAACTACGCGGTACTGGGAGTACCTGGCCGGGGCTGCTTGTTGTCACTTTAACGCTCCACAAACGCAAATGATACGGGTGACAAATGCAGCGACGAAATACCAGAAAATGGAAGATATGCTCGCAGTTTTACAACTAACTAACAGTTTCTCTAGGTATCAGGCAGCTGCTGCCTTCTCTCGGGCGTTTTCGCAATTAATTGCCCAACATTATTTTATAAGCATGCGCAGTTTAATGTAGGTACAAGACACACACACACCGCACACCACACACCACACGCCGCACACCCGGTGTGTGGTCCCACCTTCGATCTCCAATCCCGATCTGAGTCAGTGTCACGCTGCGCCCGGGCCACTCTCTAATGAGCGCGTGCTCCGAGAGCGCCAAGCTCCAGCTGTTCCAAGAAGGGCCTGTCATTGGGGGTCTTCATACATATTTTAGTGTTTGAAAAATATTCCATAATTTCGACGTATTTCTTTTTTTTTTGGCGCATCAAATTAATCATCGATCTGTTAAAATAAATAAAAACTGGTGTACATTGTAATGGATTTTCGAGTAGTCTGCACGTCGACCTCAAAAAATATTGATAATTAATTTGGCCAAAGGCCACTGAGCGAAAAATATTACTAAAGTTAAAGTTTTAATTAGGACTTTATAATATCAAGATGCATAACGCCCATATATGCAAGCAATTTTTCAGCATGTGACAAATATGGGCCCTCTTAAGTTCTAAGAAATCTTAAGGTGTTACTTAGCTTGTTGTTATATTGGTCTTTAGTTTCAGGAAGCAAGTAGGTGACATATTTTGAAGTACATTTTATTTTATATTTATAAAGAAATAATAAGAGATTGGTATTGCAAAAAACTCTTTAAATTATACTCAAAATTCCTTTAATCTTTAATGCTTAAACTTTATTTATATATAGTACAAGAAATGCTCTCTGCCTGTAAAGCTCTTTTACTTAAGAAGGAATCTCTCTCGCAGACAGCCTTAAATATTGATGACCCCTATGGTATAGGTCGAGTGTTTTGTTGACACATTCCCGACAAGTCTTTCTTCGACTGTAGGCCCAATCTCGGACCACAGCGAAGTGTGACTTTTGTGGCATCCAGCAAAGACAAAGACCGAGGGCAATTTTTCCATTTACGCAATTAATTGGTCGTCGCGCTGGGAGGTCCCACTAATAGACCGCAGTCTCAGACCCTAGAGCAAAGCTCATCGGCGAATTAACGTTTTGCCTATTGACTGATTGCTAGCCGATCTCACACTCACATCACCCACAAAAATAACCCCAGAAATAACACCAGAAATTTGTTGTTATTTTCGGATTTCCAAGATTTTGACAAATGTATGCGTGCGTTGGCCCTCGAGGTGTTAGGCCCTCCAAAGCTAATGGCCCTCTTTGGAGTATCCAAGTCATGGTCTTATAAATGGTGTCGATTAGAACCCAATTACAAGGGTGGTGCGCACCGATAGCCCCCAGGACAGGCGACTTACTTTTGATCGTTGAAATTATGACTCATAAATTTAATTTTATGACTTCTTTCGCCTAACAGAACAATCAAAAATTTGCAAAAAAAACGAAAAATTAAAAAGGAGCGCCCGGCCGGCCAGGAAGAAGATATCAAAAGTAGCGAGGCCCCGATGAAATGTGTAGCAATGTAAGGCCCGGGTAAGGTGCCAATATTATGCGGATCGCGGACTATAATTTTCGCACCGAAGGTGCTTAAAGACCCTGCCATTTGCTCATTACCGGAAATTACCCCGAATCGCATCGGAGATGGAGCCAGGTCGGTTGCCTCGCTGTTCCTACACTTTAATCAGCTAAATGGACTGTTGAAAATTCGGCGCATTCGGCATCATCAGCTTCCGACCAATGTTTGCATAATGAGCTTGGGGCGTTTCCTCATTCCCAGTCTAATGTGCTCTGCTCATGATCAGCTTGATTGGGGGCCCAACTCGGGATGTGTCAAGGAACCCGACCCTCATAATGGAATCAAAATATGGAAGGCAATTGGAAGCGAAGCGAACGGAACCAAAGGGAGGCTCTGAACCTTTGCAGTTAGATGCCTCTGGCTCTTAGCGGTTTATTCTACGAGTAAAAACATATTTAATCACTAAGGGAAGACCGCTTAAATTAGGTATAAATTAGTGAAACATAAAGTTTAATGAGAAAGGCAGTTTGGCCTGGGGGTAGAGTCTTGAAAAAAACCTTTTGGATAATTATTAGTGTAAGACAATTACAAATATCGGTATAGTTTCTTTATTTAAATAGAATTCAGCTTGAAAATTTGAATAAAAATTTAAGAAATTAATTAATAATATTGACTACTTCTTCTCTTCTTCTTTTGGTTGCAATTTAATTGCCAGACCCCTTTTTCTGATGCTTAAAGTAATGTCTTTAGCTGGAATATATTCCAGAACTTACAAGTTTCTCCTTCTGTCCTTGCCCTTGTCCTGGCTCAACTCCTTATCTGAAGGGCATTTATTAAAAGCCAATGCTTCTGTCTTCCAGATACTGCGATAAGATAAGTAAGGCCCTAGGTGATGAGAGCGCCAGCCAGCCTAACTCGCTTTTCGATTAACAGAATCATACTCAGAACCAGAACCTCGCGACGACCCAGCAGATGGCCTACAAAGAGTCCGAGAAATCTGTGACCAACATCCCGCATAAGACAGTAATCAAGTCATCCCATTCCCATTCCAACTCAGGGCAGACCAGATCTCAAGCCAAGACCAGACGACAGCGGCACGCACGACTTGACCTGCCTCAAAAAGCCAGCTGTAGGAGATCAGGAGCGGGGGAAGACGCCGTTTAAGTTAATTATGATTATGATTATGATTATGATTGCGATTACGATTATTAATACGAACTTGAGACCAACTTATCGGGCCATCATCGATGGGGGGATTATAGAAATGAAAAGTGCTGCGTGCAGTCGGCGGAATCAGAAATATTGATATTCGATTAGTGTAGCGGGGCCAAAAACAGGTGCTACAGGTAACCGAAGAAGAACGCAGAACCAAAGTAAATAATAACAACAATTAATTTGCTCTCTCGGGAATTATGGGCGTGTGGATGCAGGGCACGTACATACGTACGTATGTAGAGGCAATGGCACGGGTTAACTGATGTCGTTCGTAGTCGGAGTCCCCACTCCACAGGAGCACATGTCCCCACATCTCAAGCAGACCACGAAGAGAGGAAGTGGCTAAGACTGCGGCAAGCCGCCAGTTCAACAGCTGCACTTCGTCGCCGAGTTATGCTGGCTGACCTCCTTTATGCCCCTCTCCTGGAGGAGATTTCCCTCTGTGTCTGTGCCCTCGGGGTAGCTCCAGCACGTGCTCGTCGAAAGGTGCAAACTGGGAGATACAAAAGTGTGAATAGTGAAAACTCCCACGATCATTTGGGCATCAGCCCACTCGAGATGATGTATTGATCCGAACTCCTCCTCCTCCTCCATCTCCCTCCCTGTATGATCAATCAATCTCTCGTGGCCCCGGGTTTCCCGGTTTCCGAAAGTCCAAACAAAACCTCTGACAATTGCCTTTGACAGTTTTTACCGTTCTCTCCCCCGATTGTTGTTTATGTCTCGCCGATTATTATTTCTGCAGCGCCTCTTTTTGCATATGCTGATTTTGGATTTCAGATTCCGATTCCGGAACGGGAAAGGGAGTGATTGATAATGGACAGTCAGTCAGGCAGGCATTCAGTCAGTCAGTTCTTCAGTCGGAGAGCAGCTGTTTTGTCAGGCAACACTCGTTCTTAATGGATATTTAAATGGCTCTGATTGTCTAGAAATTGATTGGGAAAGTGTAAACAAGAACTTACTTAAATAGGGATTATATGTAAATAAAACTATGTTAAATAAAATATATTCATGATGATTATAGATAATAACAAATTTAATTAATTATATATTATATATGGGATTTGCATCAACAGAAAAGGTCTGATATATCAACAAAAACAACGCGGTCAATATTAAAAACAGTGCAAAGTTTGGTATATCGTACTTGAAATATCGAAAATTATCGACAACATATTTTAGTGAAATTATTTCTCTGATCTCTGAACATCTCTCAAACTACATTTTTGATAAACTCTCTCTACAATTATAGTTTCAACTTAAAAAAATCATTAGTTTTAAGTGTAATCTTGTATAAAATATATCTTTGAATACTTAAAAACCCCTCAGACTTTAATACAGAACGCTGTTCAATTTCTCCAATTCAATTTCTCAATTTCTTGGCTTATCCTTAATAATTTTGCGAATTCAGCCAAAGCTAATTTCCCAGAAACATAAAAGATTTCCAAATTAATATTTTTAGATATGTTTTTAGAATATTGATGTATTTTATATATTCTATGTATATATATATATATTTATAATATTATAAACAGTAATAAATATAAGAGCTTTTCGGTGAAAGCAATGCTATGTGCCAGTAACTAAGGTCTTCCTACTCAATTTTGCAATATAAATTTCATTCTACAATGCTTACTAATGCTTATAACCTACTATCTTATCGGTTATTGTTCATATGATATTTAATATCCATAAATATGGCCAAAATCAATTTGATGCAGTTTATTCTTTTACCATTCCCGCATAAACAGAGGCACCTTTGTCGCGTGCCTGGTCCCCTGGTTCCAACGGTGGCTCCATTGGAATAAAACCATAAAACCATCATCCAAACAAACCCAGCTAATTAACAACAGAATCGCGGGCGTATTATCGCATTCAAATTAGCAAAGGACACACACAAACATCGAATTAGAAGAATGCCGAAAAAGCATGCCGAAATTTTGTGTCAATTTTTATGTGGAAAAAATCTATATATGTATGCCCAAAAAGTAGAGGAGTAGGTAAACACACTGGCGAAACAAAGAGCAACGTCAGCCACCACGATTTTGTGGGCCATAAATTACTCGAATCATTTGGCCCAGAACGACCTCGTCACTCGACTCGGAAAATGCAAACTGCAACTGCAACATTTCATTAGTCAATGCACATTTATCGGGAGGGGAGGGGACAGAGGGAAGGTGAGGGTTGAATAGCAACCTATACCAAACAGAATTCGATGCTAATTTCGGGCCAATAAATTATGCCCTTTGACAGTCATGCAGAATGTGGATGGATCTGCCAAAAATGTATATTCCTCCACTGATTGCAATCAGCGTTTTCCATATTGATTGCTATCGGTGTGACTGTTCCAGGGATTTCCTCCAAAAGGACCCCACACGAAAGTCACCTTGCTAAACGGCCTAGTAATTAAATCATACTGAAAATCAAGAGTCTAACGTTTTTATAAGAAAAATCCCACAAAATCACCACGGGAGTCGTCTCGGCAGGAGATGCTGAACCGAGGCAATAGTACTTCACACCTCGTCGAACCCCAACAACCTCACACCTCGAAGATAGAGAACCTGGTCCAGAAACCGAGACCGAGACACATCCTGTGGCGCATGGCAAGACATCGTCGTCGGATGGTGCTCGTCGTCATTAGGGTCAGGCAGTTCGGAGGCGTCTTCCTTGGCTGCCACCTGCCGGGAACGTGCCTCGACTGACGTTACAATTACCTGGTAATGCCAGGCTCGATGAGTACAACCACAGAATCACTAAACATACACATAGACAGGGACGATGTCACCTCTACGTGAGAGGAGTCCAGAGGCGAGATCTTCTTCAGCTGCAGTCATCAATTTGCAGCTTGGAGTTCCTTGTGGTCTATGAGTGTTGTCCTAGCCCCTGCAGCAGGTTTTGAATTAATGTAAAAATGTCTTAACAAAGTCAGCACCAGACTTAGTTCCAAAAATAGGTTCGGGTTTTAAAAATATGAGTTGATTCTATTTTATTCTGCTTTATCACATTCTGTGTAACCTTTTTTTTTAACGAAATTATATTACATTTCTAATGATTACATTCTCTAATAAAAACCTTAAAAGTATCCCCGATGAGAGCCCTTATATCTAGGGGATGATAGAAAACCCACTCCAAATCATTATACGATATTTTCCTGCTCAAGGATTGTTGGTTCCCATTGAAGATCGGAGCATATTTATTGGATTACTCCCGTCAAAGAGTGGAAAACAAAGAATTTTCACACTGCCCCGGGGCAGAAGCCGCTACCAATGTTCCCTTTGCTTCCTTCCAAAGACCAATATAAATCCAATTAGCACGCCTTTGTCTGATCTCAAACACACACAAGGATACAGCAAGGAAGGACGAGCAAGGAGCGGAAGAAAGGAAGCAAGCATTTGGTTCAAAAGGAAGACGAGCACAATGGGAAAAACTCTCAACACACACTTCAGCGGCGATGATTATGTCTCAGGGGTTTCTGGGGTTCCCTGAGGGGTGTGTTGTCCTCGCCAAAGTTTATGACTTGCGCACCTTTTGTGCTCACCATTAAACGCTATTAGCGGGCATTTAAGGATCGCTTTTCGAAAAGGTCGGCAGGCCGAGGTTAAGTCGGGGTCAGGACCAAGGAGCAAACAGCAAGGAGGGTGTTCCGCCGCACACCTAATCTAATTAGCCGCGAGCACGCAAACAAGTTCACGTGGGAAAACTGGAGCAAGCCGCAGGCCAGTACTTACTCCAGGAGCGGCGGAGATAAGCGTGTGGGCCGGGATAACTCCCAGATCGAGATGGGTGTGTGTGGGAAGTGGTCTCCTGTTATTTATGGACTACAACTGCCAGCCAGAGGGACGGCGACCATTGGATATGGGAAGAGATCGCAAAAGACGATCGCGAACGCGTTCAACGCCCAGTCTCAGTGTCAGTGTCAGTGTCCCGGGGGAATCGCATCAATTTCTGCACTTTATGTGACATAATCCCAGCCAGAACGCGGGGCTATAAAAGCCGGGTTCTGTGGCCACAGCCTCCACAGTCTCGCGTGCAGCTGGCATCATGAGGCGTCTCTGCGGTGTGGTTCTCCTCTTCATTGCCTTCATTTCTGGCCAGGCCAGCGAGGATGAGGATCTTGGCAAAGCGGTGCCAGACGAGGATGATCCCATTGGCAACAACAAGGAGCTCTCAGACCTGGTCATCACCACCGCCTTGGGCAAAATCCGTGGCACTATACTGCCTTCCCAGGCGGGTCGCAACTTCTATGCCTTTCGAGGAATACCCTATGCCAAGCCACCGGTGGATAGACTTCGGTTCCAGCCACCAGAACCCGTTGAGCAGTGGTTTGATATCCTGGATGCCACCTTTGATGGACCCAAGTGTCCACAGCTTGGCCTCTTCAGTGGGGATGTGAGCGAGGACTGCCTGCGGGTCAATATCTATACCAAGGAGCTGCCCAGCGAGTCGCAGCCGAATGTGAGGAGACCTGTGATCGTGTTCATCCATCCGGGAGGTTTCTACTCCCTGTCCGGTCAGAGCAAGAACTTCGCCGGACCGCAGTATTTCATGGATCGCCGCCTGGTGCTGGTCACCTTCAACTACCGATTGGGTTCACTGGGATTCCTGGCCACGGGAACCAAGGAAGCGCCCGGCAATATGGGGCTCAAGGATCAAGTGCAGCTCCTGCGATGGGTCAAGCTGCATATATCCCGCTTCGGTGGGGATCCCACTTCCATTACGCTGCTGGGTTATGGAGCCGGAGCCATGGCAGTGACCCTGCACATGGTCTCGCCCATGTCGAGGGGTCTCTTTCACCGGGCCATCGTGATGAGTGGAGCGGTGACGGGTCAGTGGTCGCTACCGGAGCACCAGATGGATGTGGCCACCAAGCAGGCCACGCTGCTCCACTGTCACACGGAGAACACCACCGACATGGTGGACTGCCTACGAGGGGTGAGCGTTGACAGAGATACGTCTTATTATTTACAATATAAATTGTAATCCCCAGAAACATTACCTGGAATACGCCAATACCTTGCCCAAAATGTTTGAGTTCGACAGGAACAATCCCTTGATCCTCTGGAAGCCAGTTATAGAGCCTGACTTTGGCCAGGAACGTTTTTTGGTGGATGATCCCATAAAGAGCTATCAAAACGATGACTTTATGAAGGTGCCCATCATAACGGGCATGACCAAGGATGAGTTTGTGGGTCCTGCCTTGAGTGAGTAACTTCTTCCTCTCTCTAAAACCCACTGAAACTAGGGCATACCTTACAGCCATCCTGCAGAGTCCTTCCCTGCTCAGTGCCTTGAATGACAACTTTGAGGTCTTGGCTCCCGTCTTCTTCATGTACAATGGCAGTGATCCTCGAGCGGCTAATATCAGCCAGGAGCTAAGGCTTCACTACTTCCAGGAGCAGCCCATCGATGCCAATCGCTCCTTGGATGCCTTGTCCAATATGTACTCGGATGCCTTGACGGGCTTCGGTATCCATCGATTCGTTCACTTGGCAGCCAGGTCCACGAAGGTCTACTACTATCGATTCTCGTATCAGGGTGCCAGGAGTCACATTTACTACCCGGAAGATGCTCCCTATGGCGTGGTGCATCACGACGATCTGATGTATCTGTTTGTGGAACCCTCGATCAGCCGTATGTTCACCGAGGAGGATGACGAATTCCGCATGGTGGATGTTATGGTCAGAATGTTCTCCGCCTTTGCTTATAAGGGGTAGGGGTTTTCCAAACATCTCTAAGGGGGTATCGATCTTTAATTGGTTTACCATTTCAGCGATCCGAATAAACCCACTGACCTTGCCTTGAGGGACATTCGCTGGCGTCCTTTTAGCTTCAAGAAGCGCTATTATCTGGACATTGGCAGGCATCTCACTCTCCAGGAGAATCTCAATGCCGAGCGCTATGAGATCTGGAAGCGCCTCTTTCCGCTCAACTGGCGGCGCCAAACCAAGGAGGCTTGAAGGCCCTACTGTACTTTTTCAATAAAAAAAAATAAACGCCACTTGGCATATTTATTTCCACTGCTATTTGTTGTTTTTTGCTGCTGCCGCTATTCAGTTGCCAAGTGACAGGCAGGCAGTCGGGCCAATTGGCATATTTTAAACTCTCCAATTTGATGATGAGTTTTGCCTCCCCCGGGGAAGTTGTTTTGGGTCTTCGTGTCATCGCTGTGTGGGTGCATATATTATACGACAGTCGGCACCCGCGATAACTCCGCTCAGCGCTACGTGT
>JAEIIG010038184.1:0-28808 GCA_018904695.1 Drosophila parvula | reverse complement strand
CATAAAGTTAGTGGAATCAAACTTCCTTTAGTTTATTTTGATATATAGAGAAATCTCTTTGTTCGCCTGCCCCTTTAATGTTTCCCTTTTAAAGCCCATAAGCTATTTAAACACTCACAATTAACATTAATACAAGACAATTACAAGTGAGAACCTTTTAACTTTCATTTAAAAAAAAACCCCCCATTACCTTGTCCATGCAAATATTGCACTTTTACTCATCCTTCCACTTTTTAAGTTTTCACTGTCTAAACTTGAGAAGTCTTTGGGGCGGGATTCCCTTGTTGCATTTGTAGGGTTTTCTATGTCCCCCCAAAGCCGGACACCTTCAGTCGTCTTACCTGACTCTCACCTGACCAACAATTTGGCGTCATTTGCATTCAAAAGTGTCGCCTGGCCGCTCATAAATAAATGAAATTGAAATTTTTGCGCCTCAGTTTTTCCAAACCCCTCCGAAGTCCGCTGTCCGCTGTCCGCTCACCGATCTCCGATCTGGACGCATTTTGATTGCGGTGAAACGAAAGTGAAATGCGCCCCAAACGAAATTAAGTGCCTCTGCCTCTGCCTCGGCCTCTGCTTGTACCTCTCCCTCTCCCTCTCCCTCCGCTTCAATCACCCCGCCCCCCCTTGATTGAGTGCGCCTCAATGAGCTTCAATTCAATTGAATGAGCTGACGAAATGGCGCGCACCGCATAGCAAACATAAAAACATAAAAAACAAAAATCAAACAGAAAACTGAAAACAAACAAGTGGCCAAGTGCCCTGGCTCTGGAGAAAGGGGATGGGGGGATGGGGGTACAGGGGTTTCTTTTAATTTTAGAAGGGGCTATAACAGTGGCGGAGATTTCGAAGGGGGATCCCGATATATATTTTATATATTTTATAATGTATTTAAGTTAAATCAATTGTTGTTGTTATTTATTACTTACATATGTTGAAAGCTACTAGCGACTGCTTTATAAAATTTCTCCTTAACGTGATGCTTTCAAATGAGTTACTTAACTGACAGTTATATTTAAGCTAACCTTTGTTTTGTTTGTGTTTTGGTATATTAACTGGAATTTAAATGATAAGAGGGTAAACCTCTACTTCACTTGGTAATTATCTTTTATTCTTTATATTTTTAACTGGGCAATGACTAGCAGTTAGAAGTTAACTTACACTTGACTGCCGGTTAGTAGATAACTCTTATGAGGAAGTCCGTTAAGAGTTAAATCCCACATGCATCTTATAGCTAGGAGTGTTAACTGCCTGCTTATATTTTCTTAATATTAACTGGCAGTTAAGGCTTAATTAAAAATATAATTTATGGGGCTTTAGAGCCCTCCAGAAAGAGCCCCTTCTGAGGGCCCGCCACTGACTGAAAAGGTGCAATGGCAGTGCAAAGCGTCGGGCATTTGTGCAACAGTAATTAATTAGTAATAATTTTTGGTTGCCTTTTTGTGTGCGAGTGTAGAAATGCTGATGGGGCCAGCTTTGGCGAGGATTGAGCAATCCACCTCTTAAGACCCCATTTCCCCCCTCTCTGGAAGCCTCTTTCCACTGGCCACCAGCACCGGAGAGGTTCCGTTAACGATGGAGGAAGAGGAGGAGGAGCTACCGGCTTGAACTCGACTCCATGTGGCAAGTGCTTGCCAAGGGAAACCAATGCTCGCTTAAAGATCTTATTGAATTTCTATATTTGGTTTTAATAGTTCTTAGCCAGCCATGATTGATGTTTGCAAATTCCCCATTATCCAATTAATCAATACTCTGATTCTGTCAATAATTTCCTTAAAAAAATCACATAAAAAAATCAACAAAACAATGGTAATAACTACATTGTGTATGAATTTATTGAATTTATTATGAGTCTGGAGCCTGGAGAACAGAGCTCGGCCAAGGCTGAATATCAAATGGCATTTATCGCATATTTTACACCGACTCGACGACGAATAATGACACAACACCTTCTTGATCCGAAATGTCATAATATCACCTGTCCCACGCGCTCCCCTTTTCCCGTATTTATTTATTTTCATTTATTTGTTGTTCTGTTAGAACATGAAGCATTTATTTCCTGGGCGACTTTCGCTCACTTGACATTCTGCGGGCTTGGCCTGCGCCACTCGAGGAGCTTGTTATGGGTCTTGACATGGAACTGCACTTTAGTGTCACAAATCGCACCAGGGAGGCGGCTCTGGACGGGATGCGGCGGTGTTAGGCAATAAGTAATAACGGTGTGTTCCGTTGTGACGTCAACTACCGCAATCTGCGCTAGAATTCAAGCTGGAGCTTTCTCCGGGTTGCATAATCCGCATCTGCATCTCCCCATCTCCCCATCTCCAGCTCGAGTATCTGCCCCACCGAAAAAAAAAAAAAAAAAACTAAAATAAAACCCGATCTCGTTGAGCCACTGGAACTGGTTCGTCTTGTCTGCTTCGTCCGCGACGGTGGCTCCAATCCAATCTCCGTCTGGCGGTTGGACACTGGTCGCGATATATATTTATGACGTAAGCCGCTGGCGGATTCTAAGCCCGCCCGCCAGACTGACATTGGCCTAGCCCCCAACCGCGGATCGGAGAGCTCCGGGGAGCCAAAGTCGCTGGCAGACGGACTGGATTCTCACGAGCTTGGAGCTTGGATGGAGTGCAGCTTGGAGCTTGGAGTGGAGTGGAGTGGAGTGGAATGTGGGCCACGTTAGTCGTTGGCTGGATATCTAAATTATCGCACCTGCTCACCTCCAATTACCGCCTATTTATCTCCCATAGCCAAGCTAGTTTCTCACCATCTTCGAGTTTATTGAGTTTTTAACTTGAAATGATTAGGTATTACAGTTTTTAATTGAAATTGCTTTAGTTTTGTATCGTTGCTACTCTATAAAGGGATAAAGGCGGCCTGGCAAGAGCTATTTACAGGGGAAGAATGAGAGAAAGATCGAAATATAAGACCAATATATCCTTTTTACATGATAATTTAAGTGTTAACGGAAGATAGAGGGGCTGTTGTGCGCCCTAAAGGTGCTGTTGTGCGGCTTACAGGTGCTGTTGTGCGCCTTACAGGTGCTGTTGTGCGTCCTAAAGGTGCTTTTGTGCGCCCTAGAGGTGCTGTTGTGCACCCTTAAGGTGCTGTTGTGCGCCTTAAAGGATCTGTTGTGTGCCCCAAAGGTGCTGTTGTGCGCCCTAAAGGTGCTGTTGGGCGCACAATGAATGGGGTTTACTAAAGGTATGAGCCAAATATGTTTAGATAAACTATTATTAAATTCTTTCCACTACATTGCCTTTTTTAAGGAACATAAAGTAGCTGTTCTGTGCTCTAAAGGTGCTGTTATGCGCACTAAATATGGTATTTACAAAATATATAAGCACAAATCTTCAAAAATGGCATTATTCAATCCTTTGCCTATGGCTTTCCATTAAAATTGAGTTTTCAACAAACATAAACTTGCTGTTGTGCTTATTAAAAATCCTCATTGAATTAAATGTTTTCTTCAATGAAATTATATTAAATTTCCCATCTATATTTCGATGACCACGATCTTTGTTTTTCTGCTGCGCCATTGTGCACCCAGCAGGTAGCATCTGGCATTAATATAAATCCGTAATCCATACTCTCGTTGAAATCCTAGACAGACCGCCAAGGTTCACCCAGACGCCTCTCGTCGTTCTCGTGGTTGGTTGGTGGTGGTGACCACATCAAAGAGAGCTGCTTAGCTTAGCTTCCCGATAACGGATCACCGACTGATATCACCGGTTGGTCACGTCACGGGAAGCAGCTCTCTGACCCATTTAGCCATTGAAAATAAATTGTTTATGGGATGGTTTATGTATGTACATTTTTCGGAGCCCCAAATACGGAAGCCATGTAATGCTAATGAATCGAATCGAGCTGTGGAGCCACTGCGAAAGCCAACGAAACCGGGCTCAAGCACATGACCAAAACTAGACTGGGAACTGGGACTGCCACTGGGAAATAGTGTGTCTGTCTGTTTGTCTGTCTGTGTCGGGGGAGCGTGCAATAATTTCCTG
Source organism: Drosophila parvula (assembly GCA_018904695.1). Taxonomy (NCBI): domain Eukaryota; kingdom Metazoa; phylum Arthropoda; class Insecta; order Diptera; family Drosophilidae; genus Drosophila; species Drosophila parvula. Next base: position 24,801 of record JAEIIG010038184.1, on the reverse strand, counting down.
TCTTTTTGCTGATTTGCATGCCAGCACTCCACTCGCAGCCAGTTGGAAGTCTCTCGCTTGACTTACTTAATCAAAACTAATGCCAAAATAGATACAAGAGTATCTGCATGTAATGCGATCCATTTGCGGGCCCACCTACGCCTCTCAAAACTTTCCAGAGTCCGAGAGTTTGAAATTGAAATTTATGCGGACACGAATTAGCCGCTGCCGTTGCCGTCGCCGCCACCGCCACCGCTGCCGCCTTCGACCCAAGTCTAATCAACTGGAGATACATAATTCGTTTGTTTTCGCCTTTTGGCAAGTGAAAGTGCCCCGGCTATAACTGGCTAACTAGCTGGCTATCTGGATAGCTGGATAGCTGGCTAGCTGCTCCTCTGATAAGGCATCTCTCTCCGTGCCGGGCTAACTGCTATCTGCTATCTGCTACCTGCACTGCCAGAATAAACCTCTCAGATACATCCACAAATTAAATTACAAATTAATAATGAGCGTGATTAAGCTTTACTATTTAAAACTAGTTAGTTATTTAAACAAATGTAAATAATTAAAGACCCTATGAGGGCTCTAACTTCCCCCTTAAGTTAAGTATAAATTCTTACTTCTTACTTACCTCAAGCTCACATTTTTTTCGGCCTGTATTTTTGGTATTTGCACAAATGTTTTTTATTTTTCGTTAAGGCCTCTTCTACCGTAGTCTACTCTGGGTACTGTGTCTCCGTATCCCACAAATCATTGTCAGTGTCAAAATGAACGTGTAAACATTCGCAAAAACAAGGCAAATATAAAACGAAAAAAAAAACGTATATATTTCAACTGAAGAAGATAAGAGATACAAGTTCGCGACTAAGGCGTAGTCCCCAGTTGAGGACAGAGTTCTGCGATGGCAAGATGATGGATAAACCGGAGCAAGTCCAAGTCCAAGTCCAAGTGCAGGTGCAGGTGCATGGCGATGTGGTGGGTGTGATAAGGCCGCCGCGCAGAAACAAGGTAAGAGGGAAGGAGAGATTCTTTTGTTGACCCGCTGACCCCATGGCATCGCTGACCCAGTCTCCTTCCCCACCCCACCCAGCAAACTTTCCACAGGAGCTTCGAGTTTGCTTGTGACTTTTCTTTGTTGGCTGAATTTCACTTGGAAAACGTGAAATTGCCAACTTAATTTACGGCATTCAATGGTCCCTGCTCACGATCGGCGATCTTCTGCTTTGTTTTTCCCCTCCCTTTGCCCCGCCGCTTTTCTTCTCGATAAACATTTTCCTTTTCACTTTCGTTTTCGCTTCGTTTTCGTTTTCAATTTGTGTGTTTTTGGGGTTTCGCTCAAGTTGGGAACAGCTTACTCCCGACTGCCGCGACTCCCCAATAATCACAATAATCATGGTAAGCGGCCAGTCAGTCGGCCACCAAACAGGTTGCCGAAGGTGGCCGGATGCCCACAGACAGCTGAAGAGAGAGAGAGGAGAGAGGGAGTCTTTTTTTTTAGGGGAGACAGACCAAGCAGACACACTTCCAAGCTCGGAATTTTCGGATGCCAAACGAAAGTGAAAACATTCGCCAAGAAGCCGGGCAGAGGAGCTGAGCTGAGCTGAAGTTGCAGCCCCCCGCCCGCTCTCTGGCATCCCAAATAAAAATTGAATTTAAATAAATTTCGTATGTTAATTGCAGAGGCAAGCGCGATCCCCATTCCCCCCACCAATTCCCAGCTGAAAACTGAAATCGAAACTGAAACTGAAACTGTAAATTTCAAGTTTTCCTTCTGTTTTTCAACTCTTTTTTGATTTTTTTTTTGCGAATGCCGACGCTGCTGCGGCTTACTTGAATTAATGAGGGTCAAGATACTTGGGCTTTGCTTTCGGTTTTTTCGATTTTTTTTCGGCTTTTCGGTTAACTGCAAGACTTTTGCTTTCTACGATCAATACAAAACGGGGAGAAATGATTGGCACGTGGCGAACAAGTGAAGCTAATGAAACGCATTCATCCCATACCGACCATATTCAGCGGAGGCATTCCATTTATCCAGCCATCCATCCATCCATACATCCATTCATCCCTCCATCTATATATCCATTTATTCATCCATCCATCCATCCATACATCCATCCATCCATCTATCCATCTATCCATCAATCCATCCGTGGAGGTCGGACTGCAGACTGATTGCAGTTTCGATTGTTCGCTGACCTCCAACTGCCTCAATATGGGATGGTTACTGGATGATGGTTACTGGATGATGGATGCTGGATGATGGGTACTAGATGCTGCCTCTACTGGTTAATGGGTGATGGATGATTGAAGTCAAGAAAGATGTAGCTTTGGCAACTCCTTGATGACCTACTTTTGCATATTTCTCAAGGCAGAGGAAGGGATCATACATATATCAATCTTAAGTTTGTTGTGGAATTGCGATGTGAATCTTTGGTTCATAATAATATTAATAATAATACTTTAGAAATAATTATATTATGAGAGTTTATATTTAAACAAGAGCTGGGTAACCCTTTCTTCTTGGCATTAGAAATAAATAGAATTGAATTCTTAAATCAAGGAAGAAGCCTAATTCGAAATTCCACATTAAATTACTAAATAAGTAATACTACCAATTAGTTTCTTGTAATTACCAGAACTTATACGTCTAAGTTCTAAACATTTATATATAATATAATAATTTTATAATAAATATAATACCAAGCTTGGCTTAAACGTTGGACCTCTGACTTAACCAATCCAGGCATTCTGGCCAACTGTATGATCTCACTCCACCGGCCTTTTGGCTCATTTGTTCGATATCTGTATCTCCATCTGTATCTTTGTATCTCTATCTGTATCTGCGGTGCAGGCACCAATTATTTTTGGCTCTTTCGTTTAGGCAAATTAAATTGCCAACGCCAAAGGTGAATGAATATCAAAAGAAACTTGTTTCTGGCCTTTTTTCTCTCTCTCCAGCTCTCTAGAGCGGGCTTTTCTTGGACTTTTCCTTCTGTTGCCGGCTTTTTGGCTTTGCTTTTCATTTTCGTTTACGTTCGGCTTTAGTTTTTTGTTTTTATTTATTTACTTTTTTATTTAGTTTTTTTTTGCCTCTCCGTTGGCTTTGCATTGTTTTGAATTAATAATTTATATCGACTTTTTATAAGCGCCCGCGGCGCACATCAATTGATTTACCGGATTAGCATACCAAAGCCACGGCGGCATACATACTTCATATATAATATGTATGTATATAAATATATATATAACCGTCTCTTTATCGATATGATCCGCCTGGATATCTCTTTTCGTTTCTTCGATTACTTTTTGGGTTGAAAAATTATTTGCAATTTATGAAACGCGTTCGCTGAGCACACACAACAAGCAGCAGCAGCAGCGACGACGACGACGACGACGAAAGTAAAAGTTCAATTAAATAAAGATAAATTGCACAACAATTGTTGTCGCTGTTGTTGTAGTTGTGGAAGTTGTTGTTGAAGTTGGTGTAATTTTTTTTTCTTGAGGCCTGCCAAAGAGATGTCGATATGTGGCATCGGCCTTTACATAAGGCCTTTAAAATGGGAATATAAATTACCAAAATAAATGCAGCTATACCTTTTCTGATCAATCAACAGTTATAGCATTCTAAATTCTTGAATCCAGAGTTATTTGAGATTGTAACAAACCCAGAACAGAGCTCAGCGTTATGTTATATTGCTGTTGGTGTGGTTGTAAAAGTTGTTGAAATTGGTGTACGTTTTGGAGACGTGTCGTCTTAAAGCATTTAAAATGGGAATATAAATTACCAAAATAAATTGTAGTAAAACCTTTTCTGATTAATTAATAATTGTAGATTGATTTAAGGTTCTAAGCAACTGAGAGCTGAACCCACTAACCTGTTGCAGCCACAACTATGCTAGTTACCAAGCCTAAATCAAGTGGCAGGAATGCGGAATAAATGTCATGATATAGAAATAATGAACAACAAAAAAAATAAAATGCAAGTCGAAGTGGGAGAAACCCAGGCAAAAGCCTAAGCAGCATGCACGAGTGTATCTAGCAGATACCGCCAAACAGCTCATTTAGATCTCGCCGGATTCGCACTCGGACTCCGAAGTATCCGCAAAACTGGTTTCCCAGCCACCAGCCCGCAAAGTGGATCACTTGGCTACAGTTGGGGGTGTACTGCAGCCTGAACAAGTGCAAGTATCTCGAAATACATACGAAGCAGCTAAGAATCCAACTTCGATCGGTTGCGCGGCACGTTCGAAGTTGCTGTCATTAGTAGATAATTAATTGCTGCACTTCGAGGTCCCTTCTCGCCTTCAGAGTAACTTCGGACTGGAGTAAAAGTCGCTAAGCTTTGGTTCTTCCGTCTTCTGGTGGAGTACGAGTGGTTGGTTAGAAGGCCGAGTCCATCTGCAATTAGTTGAAGCGAACCACTTCCCGCTTCCCACATGCCAAGTTTGGCCAATTAGGCCCATATTATTGGCCTATAATTATTAGCCAGCCCCCCAATGACTCCCCAGGGGGGGCGCCAAGTTTTGCCAGAAGGCAAAGAAGCAGAAGAAGGCCCCTCCCCGAGATCACCATTCAGGCGCACACTTTGTGGCCTCCTAAACTTTAAATGTCAGTCGTCGTTGAATTGCCAGTCCCAGATTTAGTTTCAGTTTCGGTTTTTTTTTGGGCTCTGCAGCCTCTTGGAGTCAAACTCAAGCTTATGGCTCAAAGGGGAAGTGTTTCGAAATATTCAAAAACAATTATGGTTTAATTTTGCAGGAATTCATACCTGAAAGAAGTAGGAGCAACAGGGGAATACCTTCTCCTCTGTTTTTCATAAAACAAACTTAGGCTTAGCTTAAAGATGTTTTGCCTATAAGAAACTACCAAATTCCCGTGACAATAATTGATAATTGAGTCAGCTAAGTTATGATTCCATTTGATTGATGGATGGATGGAGGCTTCACAGCCTCACTTCCTCATCCGTGTGCATTTTGCGATTATCTCCGCACATTCTTATCTGCCAATTGCACTTGACTTTCCACTTTTTGGCAGCTGTCCATCCGCCATCCTTTGTCTTTCATCGGGATCCATTGGCGGACACCTCATCGCGACCCTCATCATTTCACTTAACTTTGGCTGTTTTTTGGGGTTTCAGTTTCGGTTTCGGTCTCGGTCTCGGTCTCGCCGGTGCGATCGTTGTAATCACAATTAAAAAGCACTTTGCCAATCCGCTAACAACTTGTTGGTCCGCTGATGATTATCGCCACAAAAAAAAAACAGAAAAAAAGATACAAAAAATAAAACAGAGAAAGAGATGTGCGATGTGCGATGAGCGATGACCGTTGACACGTTTGGCATGTCCGCCAAGGAGGCCATAAGGGTTGGGGCAAGGGCTGGACAATGGGCCGGCATCGGATCCGATCCTCCTCGCTTTCGGCCAAGGCAACAATCGACCGGCAGAAATAAAGCAAAGAAAAAAAAAACACACCGATTGCTAGGCCAAAACACAACCTCGGACAACGACGACAACTTCATCGGTGCATTTAGTGAAAGTTGATGCCCGCAGCAGGAGATGATCGCTGATCGCTGAGGTAGAAAAAAAAAAACACTTCCACTTTTTGCATACGTTTTTTATATATTTTTTTCCTCTGTTTTTCCTCCTTTTATTTATTTATGTACCCCCCTTACACCCCTTTGGATTTCCCCCACGTCCGGACTTAAGCTGGCATTTAGCGGATTTTTGTTATTTTTTTTTTCTTCTCTCTGATATTTTCCTCGACTCATTTAAATGGAAACTGTTGCTGCTGCTGCTGGGGCTGCTGCACCCACCTCGAGATACTCGAACTTTTTGGCCATAAATTCTCGGCCTGGCCAGAGATTGTAGCGCCTCCAGAGGGAGGCCGGCCGGGGTGACGCCTATTGGGGCAGAAATATCAAAAGTTTAGATAAAACCAAAATACCAACTAGCGTTGAAGTTTTGGCCGAAATGTAAATGAGTCTCAGATTGGGCCGCCGCTCACTCATAGGACCTGATATCTCTAGCATGTCGTTCCAAAAGGGGTTCAATTCGGGCCAAATTAGTTGAGATCGTAGCCAGAATGGAGAACGTGTGTCTCAGTGTAAGAGCCATATTTCAACATGTCTCCAATGGCTTGGGTTTCAAGTCCGAAATTGTTGACTTACCGATAGGATCTTGGTTACTTAATAGCCGTGTTAGCGACTCGTAAGATTCTTTGACTACTTCCTCTGTTTATTAGTTTCAGTTATTAGTTAAGTTATCAGTTATTATTAGTTATTATTAGTTATTACTAGTTATTACTAGTTGTTTTGTTAGTTCTGCTTCGTTAATAACTTATTTTGTTCTATATATCTTTCTATTATTTCGATTTTGATCAAGTTTTGGGTCTATATATTTTATATTAACTCGTATTCGTATTTTATATTAATTCTTATTCTTTTATCAAGTTTAGATATGATTTGGAACGTGTACAGTTGTGTTTGTTTCCTTTCCATGAGTTCCTTTCTTCGGTTTTTATGTTTCTTCGGTCTTTGTTACTTATCTTAGCCTGTGTTTTTAGACATCTTTTTTACCTTTCTTAACTGAACACTCTTCATCTTACCGAGTTTTTAAATTAAACATTTTTAATCCAGCTTAAAGGTGATTTTTGTATTTGGTCGTATCGGAAATGGGAACACCAGGAAGTGGAACAATTCCTGGAAGTGGAACAATTCCTGGTGTTCCCATTTCCGATTTATTCTTTTCCTTAACTAAGTTAGCAATGTTAGCTGTTTATTTATTCATCTATATTTAGTTCTTTACTTTTGTTTCCATCTTTCAACAACAGATAACCATGTTTTCATGGTTTTCATCTGCTTTTACGTGTTTATTTCATTGATAAATTGTTCCGATTCCAAGTATCTTTTCTTTCATTTCCAGAACAAGCATTTTGCATTTATTATTTTATTTTGTAAATGTTTTTTTTATGTTTCGCTGTTAACAGCAGGTGGTGATGGTGGTAGTGCCTTTGATTTTGGGTTTCTCTTTTTGGGGGAAGGGCTGTGCTGGTGCTTGCGATTGTGATTGGGGCTTGTGCAATATAATTTTATAATTTTAGCACCCGCATGCCCGATTACTCGATTACACCGACTTGTTTTCGTTTTATTCAGTTCGGTTGGCATTGTTTTTGGCCTTGTTGTTGCTTGTAAAGCTACACCTTACATCTTACAATCTTACAACACCTTCACCACGGTCCAGCTGCTGCTGCTGCTGCTGGTGTTTTGTTTTGTTTCTGTATTTTTTTTTTTATTTTTTGCACTGCCTTTATTTTCCGTTTTTTGTCTGGCTTTCGTTTTGTCGCCGCTGCCAATCGGCCACAAAATAATATATACATACATATATAAAAAAAGCGAAAACCTAATAAGTAATAACAGCGGCGAATTTATTGTCCGGCTGCCTTGCTTTCCCGCCGCCCCCCCCAAAGTATCTGTATCTGCTCACCCGTGAATATCTCATGGATCTATTCACACACAGAAGCAACGCGAGGTGCAAGTTCCGCATTTTCCGCTAGGGAAATGGAATGGTTGCCAAACATTTATGTTTAACTGTCAGAAAAGACAACTTTATGGAATGTTTAGTGTTTTCTGCCATTTAAATTTGTTTTAAATAATTGAAAGACTATTATTAAAAGTTAGCAAGTCTACTTATTCCTTAATTTAGGGATTATATAATGCTAAAGGTAGGAAAACTTAAACCTAAGTTCAGGGAATGCTTAAGAAAATGTGGTTAGCCTCATAACTTAAGCCAGTACAGATTGTTAATGGCATTTATAAGGTTATTATTCAGTGATAAAAAGCATAAAGCATAAAATCAGATTTATTATTATCTATTATAAATTGTTTATATATCTTAATGGTTTACAGCCAAGTAAATCATAAATAATAGCAAACCTGAGAAGCGAATGCCAAGCTCAAATCGAAAGGTTTAAGGCCGGCAAATATACATATGTAGTTTTTTTTCCATGGAACAATCTAGTTCTATGTCCCCATATCTTTTATCTTAAGCTAATCGCTGTATGAAATCTCTCACTGTCAACATTATATCTTATCTGCTGTGGCTAAATCCCCCCAAAGTTTAATAACAAAATAAAAATAATAAACTAAACTGAGAAGCAGAAACGAGATGAAAAACACTGACATTTGAAAAGTGCCGCGCTGACAAATGCGCTAAAAATGCTGGCAATTAACTGACAACTGCAAATGAAATGCCACAAATCTCGGGCACCCAGGCAGGCCCCCCTCTATATAGCATATAGTGTGCCCCGATCTTAGTTCCTCCACCTCCTTCTCCTCTCCTTTTCCCCCCCACCTCTCTTAAGTTGGTCATAATGACTATTTTTGGACCGTGCGACGATGCCGAAAAAAAAAACTCGAAACGGCGAATGCAATTGCAAATGCAAGGAAAGCCGGCCAACGCTGCGTATGATTGATGCCTGGCCAGTGCTCAGCTGGTGCTGCTGCTGCTGCTGCTGCTGGTGCTCCGCCTTTTGGAAAACTTGAAACGCACCAATAATTAACCGCAACTCCATCACCATTCAGTCAGCATCAGCCACCTGAAAAGTGGGTAAAGATGAGCTTAAGTTGAAGTTGAGGAGAGCACACGACCGTTGGCTGGCTGTGCCAAAAAAGGAAAAGTTTCTGGCTGCTGCCGTTGCTTTCGACATGTTTTCTTCATTTTCCTGGCATGCGGAAAAACTAGTTTTTCCCTGTCGCGTTTTCATTTTCATCTTGGCAACAGCAGCAGCTGCTGCCATTTGATGGATTTTTGTTCGTGGTCGTGGCAAAGGGCAGGCACCCAGGCAGGCAGGCAGGCAGCTGGCGAGGATCCGTGATCGGTAACACTTCCTGCTGTCTCTGTTGTTGTCGTCGTCGTCACCCACTTGCCACACTTGCCACACTTCCATTTCCATTACCATTTCCATTCCATTTCACTTTTGCCTGATTATGAAGTTATTACGCGACTCGAGCGGAGTGGAGCAACGCTCTCCGTTGTGGGTGTACTCGGAAGTGCATTTTTCCTTGGCTGCCACAAGGGGCGTGGCAGCGGCAAGTGTGAAAAATGGGAGAATCGGATCGGGAGTGAAACGAAGATGGAGGAAGTCAGAGCCGTTGGCAACCCAGGAAGCCAAAACACAACAGAAAGCCCATGGCATGCAGTTAACGATTCATTGGAGGCCACGTAATATAGTTAAGGGATATAATATCGAAAGTATAACGCAAATATCGTCAAGTTTTATATATCGAAATTCAGAAAATATCGCAAATAACTTTAAAATATCATTTTTATCATAACGATTGATAATATTTGCAAACCAAGCACGAGCAAGCTACTTTGGAGATGGAAATTGATGCGATATGCCAAGCAAAATATCGATTTATGGCACACATATCGAAAAGTTTTAATATCGAACAAATTTGTGTTCTCTGCTTTAAATAACTTTATAGTATGGATATTTTCCAAGATCCCTAGTAAAGAATAAACCCCTTAAAGACAGTTGGGAAAGCTTAATTATTGTTGAAATAAATAAATAATCTAATTTAACTTTATAATTGAAATTCCAAGAGAAACTCCTTAACTGATCTTCGATCTTATCCAAGATCTACTCTTGTAATTCAATCCAAAAAATATATATAAAATTTGGAGAGGCTCCGCTATTGGTCTATTGACCCTTATCGTAGGCATAGCCTGTCCAAATATTTTTGTGGCTCTAATTGCGGCTATTTACGGGCCGCGTCTGCGTCTGCGTCTAATTAGACCCACGCGCAGGCCAAAAGTGAGCCCAAAGCGCGGATTTAATTAGTGGAGCGCGCGCGGAGCCCACACAGAGCCCGAGATTCAAAAAAACACGGCTAAGACTGAGTCTGAGACTGAGTCGGAGACTGAGACTGAGTCTGAGACTGAGATTGAAACTGAGGCTGTCTGAGGAGCCAAGACCGTAGCCGAAGCTGACGTTGAAGCATTGACCTGATTTGTGACGGCGAAGACAGCCGTCGCGGAGACGACAGACTCGAGACAGGTGACACAGTGTCGGAGGGTAGAGAGGCTGTCACAGCCACAGCTGGCTTCGATTGGCAACTGGAGCAAGTTTGGAGCTGCAAGATCGCAACTCCCAGCGGGTTAGTGGGTGAGAAGCCAGAACTCCAATCCCCACGAAAGCGGAAAGAAAGTGAGGCTAATGAGCAACCCACTGAATTGGTTGTGCCACAAATTTAAAATTCGAATTAAGTAGAGGAGAGACCAGACCGCGAATCCCAGTGATTAAACCAATTTAAATTAGGTTTAAATGAATAAATCCTTTGGCGCCGTGCCAAAGAACCTGTTTCGGCCTGCTTGCTTGATTGATGGCCTGCTGATTGAGCAGTCACTTGGCCGCAGATTACCCAATACCAAATACCACCGTTGAGCAAGTCCCACACAGCTCCAACTTGAAATCGGCTTGAGATTCCACTCACTCGGAACGTAATGAAAGCAAATTAATAAGCCATCACCCATAAGCCATATGTACATACTACATGTGTGCTCCTCCTTCTCCACCTCGGATTACGTCTTAGGGGAGGAGGAGGTATGATATTATATGTGCAATGCAATTGCAATTCCCAACCACTCCACAACAATTTTGCATAACAAAGACCGGGCAGCAGGGGTACTGGTAACCAGGTAAACCTCTCCCACACGAAATTTGGATTTTTTGGATTTGGATTCAAATTCGGTTCTGCGCCAAGTTGCAACACGGATCGCTCTGCAGACTTATGACAGATTCAACAGTTGTAATGCTGTTTGTTTCTCGGTTTGTTTGGATTACCTACAAATGTGTTTCTCTGACTGTCTGACTGTCTATCGCCCACGCTGGCGCAGACGCAGCAGAAAAACCCACGAAAATCCGTAGTGGAAGTGGAGCCATGTGCGAGGTGGAAGTGCCTGCATATATACTCGTATCTTGTGCCACAGAATATACAGATTTTGCAGACAAATTTGGAGTAGGCTCTGACACGAAGCGCCCCCGGAGGTGGTGACCTCCATATTGATATACCCGACGAGTGGGGGAAAGTTGTACTGGCAATCGCGTGTATAAGAGTCCACTTCCAGTCTTCTTAAGGTATTAAGTTGCAAGTTTATATTTGAGTCAAGTAACATAAATCAAATGATAAAGTGTAGGAATTCCTTACAAGACAGATTAATAAATAGGTTTATAAGTATTTATTATATAAATATTCTTAAACCAAAGGAAACTCCTTGAAAACCTAAACCTTTTAAGCTTTGTTTTGTCTGGTTTCCTTGGTTATTTCTTAATTAATATGTTTCTAGGCTGATTTCTTAATTTATTGCTTAGTTTTTTGCTGTATTTCTTAGCTGATTTTGCCTGGTTTCTTGATGTATTTCCTAATTCTGACAGTCTTGGCCACAAATTAAGCCAAGACATCAGACACTCTAGAACCTGAATTACATATGCGACTCTGGTCTAGACTTGAGTGAAGACTTGATGCCAACTGTGGCCACATATGAGTATTCCATTGACCAGTCTTCTTGGCCCGGCCTGGCCTGGTCTTGCCATGACTCGGTTTGGTTTTTGGCTTCGGCTTCGGCTACGGCTTGGCTTGTTTATGGTTTGCCTGCCAGCCTGGCTTGGCACAAGCCATGAGTGGGGCTTTGGTAACATAAAACATGTGGCGTTTTGGCCCGTTGACGGGCATTTGTCTGGCCAGACACCTTGCCTGTCAGCTGGAATTAGTGTTAGACCAACAGCTAATAATATATATCCTAATCCTGACCTTCTCTTGTCTCCCTTTGCAGACCCTGCAGTCGTGTCCCATCAGCGTGTGCATCAATGAGCCGGATACGCACAGTGCCAACACTGAAATCCTGCAGACAACGCCGGAGGGCACGCTAGAGAAGCCAACAGCCAGCTCCAATACAAACGCATCTTCCACCTCGGTAAGCAGGAGTTGTTCCTTATATCTTTGTATCTTTATATATTCATGGATTCATGTTTATTTCACCTGCAGCTGAATGGCAACTGTATTGCCATCAATGGAGGCGTAGGATCATCAGGAGGAGAAGCAGCCACCACCAGCACTTCCTCGGGAGTGACCAAAATAACAATAACCAGCGAGAATAGCAGCAGTGCCAAGTGTAATAGCAATAGCAGCATTACTGGCAACGGAGGTGGCAGCCACATCCCGAGCAGCTACAAGAACAGCAGCCTGGTGTCCATCACCAGCCTGAACAGCTGCAGCAGCGACCTTAGTCAGGGCAGCACAGCCACATTGCCGCTAACCAGCAGCAGCTGCTCCACATCCAGCACATCAGTTGGCCAAATCAACACTCATCCGTTGAGTCACCAGACCAACAACAACAACAGGAACAACGGAAACCAACAACAGAACACAACCAACAGCGGCAGCGACACATCGTCCAACAATAACTTTCAGGAGCGTTTCGACTTTGAGCACTGGAAGGGTTTGCTCAGCGACTACAACTGCTTCCACGGACTCTATCGCTATTGGAATCAGTACAACGGACGGAGCAGCGCCAACGCCAGCGGCAACAACAGCAACGGCGGCGAAGGCAGCCTTCAAGAGAGCAGCGGCGGCAGCAGGCAACAGCAGTCACAGTCCGACCATGAGAACAGCGGCCTGGGCAGCGGAGCTGGATCCTTTTATACCCACAACATATTAGGCTACACCTTTGGCTATCCCTTTGGCCTGAAGGAGGATCTTGACAGCAACGGTAATTGTCAGAGCAATACCAGCACCCTTGGCTTCAGGAAGTCCATAGCGGAGGGGTACGGTTACGGGAACGGGAATAGCAGCAGTAGCAGCAGCGAGACGCCGCTCCAGAAGCACTATCGTCAGCAGCAGAAGAAAAAGATGCCGGTCTTCAGGGGCAGGAGAGCCTGGTGCGGCTGCTTTAAGGTGAGTAGAAGATCCTTCCGCGAGGAAGACTAAGCTCTAGTCCATCTAATGTTGGTTCCAAGAACACTAACTAAAATAGAGAAGTTAGTCAGGGGTTTTTGTTAGGAGAGAGAGAGATAATGAGTATTGAAAATGTGAGCCCTCTGGATGTGGGTGCCACTTGGCACTCGAACCGAATCCGGACAAAGTCACGTGCGGAACTTGGACACCCCAACTCGTTGCCAATTGCCAATCGAAATCGGAGCCGGCACTCGAGACTCGAGACTCGAGTCTCCTTGTGCATTCTGTGTCAGCGAATTTGTCAAATTGCGCACGATGTTGCATAAGAGGCGATAATTCCAATTGCCATGGGAACGGGACGGAACGAAAGCCAGCCACGGCTTTAAACAAAAAAAAAAATGTCCAAAAAAGAAACCCAAGATACCGACACCATCGGAGTCTGCTGAGGAATTCAATTCTGCTCCATACCGGCAGATAATTAATGGTCAGATTGGGGGACTAATGCCTGGGTTAACTGCCAACCTACTAAAGTGTACTGTAAGTCCACAGAGAATACCATTGAGAAATCAAATGCCTTGGCAGAGATTAGTATAGGATTTCCCTTTAAAGCGCTTATCTTTAGCGGATTTATTTATAAAATGTAGAGAAACGTTATATACTCACAGTTTTTATCAGTATTTAGTTTATTTTTAGGCATAATCTTTCTCCTTGAATATTATTTGCATAAAGCTGATGCCAGTTGGTAGTTTAAAGCTTGCAAAATATCACTCATTACCAGCCGGAAGTAGTTGAGCATTTTTAGGTTCAAAATATGAAATTTTGTTACATTTCTACACGTAAAAATAACTAAAAAGTTTCCTTTAAATACTCTACTTCTTTATCAGAGAATAAGCCCACATTCTCCTTCATCTTCTTTATATATTTTCATGTAAATTTAATATTTCTTATTAAGATTTTTCTTTTCTTTATGAAACTAAATTAAATTAAGCTTGGTTTCATGCCCATATTTTCCCTCAGTGTAGTACTCAGAACTCAGAACTCAGGGGTAGCAAGCCACAGTAAGATTCCAAGGGACTCTGGCTCCGATTTTCCAAAGAACAGAGCTTCCCTCGAACCAAGAACCCAGAATCAGGCACTGAGTCAGCGATTGCGCAACGACGAGTGGAGTCACTAGTCTCATTGGCCAAGGGAAACAGGTGCAGCTGCTGCTAGCATGAGCTCAGCGAGCAGAACCGCTTCCTAAGCTCGAGGTTGGGCAATGGTCGGTCATCGACACCTTCTAATTGGACACGCACTGTTAACGATCCGCTGAAGCAATGCCAAGCCACTAAGCTATATCGATTGATTCTCTTCTATTTGCAGGACGATGAGCCGCCCGAGATTTGTGTGGTGGAGGGAGCGTTCACCCTGCAGACACTTACGCCCACACAGCCGATGCCGGCGGTGGACGAACTGGACAGCAAGTTTGCGGAGCTGGTGGAGGAGCTCGATTTGACGGCGCCCAACAAGGAGGCGATGCTTAGTCTGCCGGCGCAAAAGAAATGGCAGATCTACTGTTCGCGCAAGCTGCCGCTGGACGCGGCAGATGGGCCCGATGCGGCGGCCATTACACAGCCGCCGACGGCCGAACACTACATAGAACGACTGAAGGAACTGGTTGTCCATATATCCCTGTCGCCGGAGGACTCGCCCAGCCATGAACTGGGCAACCGTCTCGACGGGCATGCCGCCTTCGTGGATGCTCTGAAGACCGCCCTGCGCACCTCGACGCACAGCTTTGTGTTGCGTTTCGTGGAGCTGGACGGGCTGCCGGCGTTGCTCGATCTGCTGCTGCAGCTGGACATCCGGGTGGCCAATAGTCCGCTGCACACCAGCCTCATTGGTTGCATCAAGGCGCTGATGAACAATTCAATGGGTCGCGCCCATGTGCTGGCCCATCCGACAGCCATCGATACGATTGCCAGGTCGTTGGTCGCGGATAACATACGCACGAAGATCGCCGCTTTGGAGATACTCGGAGCTGTGTGTCTGGTGCCTGGGGGACATCGCAAGGTGCTGCAGGCCATGCTCTACTTCCAGGAGTTCGCCACGGAGCGGACTCGCTTCCAGAGCATTGTCAACGACCTGGATCGCTCCACGTATGCGTATCGCGATAATGTCAATCTCAAGACGGCCCTGATGTCGTTCGTCAACGCCGTGCTGAACTATGGCCCCGGTCAGGAGAATCTCGAGTTCCGGCTGCATCTGCGATACGAGTTCCTCATGCTCGGCATCCAGCCGGTGATCGATAAGCTGCGCACGCACGAGAACGAGACACTGGACAGGCATTTGGTGAGTCAGTCCATAGGGAGTCCGGCCCGGCTTAGCCTTGCTCAATTTGCTCCTATTTCCAATTTCAGGACTTCTTTGAAATGGTGCGGACCGAGGATGAGAAGGAGTTCGCCCGCCGCTTCAACGAGGAGCATGTGGACACCAAGAGCGCCGGCAGCATGTTCGAGCTGCTGCGCCGCAAGCTCAGCCACTCGCCCGCCTATCCCCACATGCTCTCCCTGCTGCAGCACATGCTCCTGCTGCCCTGTGAGTACTCTTTTGGTTATCCCAATCTTCTCCAACTTCTACCAACTCTAATCCGTTGTGATGATCCCCTCCGCATTCCCAGATAATGGCCACTGCACGGAGCACTGGCTGCTGATCGATCGCGTGGTCCAGCAGGTTGTGCTGCAGGTGGAGCAACGACCCAGCAGCGACCTCATTTCCGATCCCGAGGATCCGGGTAAGCAGCTGAAGCTGGCCGCTGACTCGCCAGTCCATGATCCGGATGTGGCGCCCCTGCAAATCGATGTGGGCAAGCTGGTGCGACTGCTGGTCAAGGAGGAGCAGCTGACGCAGGCGCGCAAGCGGGCCGATGAGTTGGAGCGCGAGAACTTTGATGTGCAGTCGCGACTGGCCAAGAAGGAGCAGGAGTTGGATCTGCGCATGCAGGAGAAGGAAGATCTGGAGACGGGACTGGCGCGCATGCGCGAACGTTTGGAGAAGGAGTCCGCCCAGCACTCGCAGGCGGTACAGCGGGCCCAGACTGCCGAAATGAAGGCGGAGGATCTGCAGCATCGCTTGCACAGCGAGCAGCAGGAGCGTGCACGTCTCGAGCGTCTGGTCACCGAGGGCAGCATTCCCGATGACCAAAAGGTGGCCGGCTTGACCGGCTGCAATGGGGCCGTGTCGCCACCGCCACCGCCGCCGTCATCGCTCAAGGCGATACCGCCGCCACCGCCACCGATGGCGCCGGCCATGATGCCGCCACCGCCGCCGCCTTGTCCGGGCGCCCCACCGCCGCCACCGAGCATGGCGCCAACAATGGGTGAGTGCCAGTCAAGTCAACCTTAAGATCTTATATTGATTCTCGATCCTCGATAGCTCCTGCACCGCCCAAGGTAGAGCTGCCCAAGAAGAATGTGCCACAGCCCACGAATCCGCTGAAGAGTTTCAACTGGTCGAAGCTGCCGGATGCCAAGCTCCAGGGCACCGTATGGAGCGAGCTGGACGAGAGCAAGCTGTACAACAACATGGAGCTGGAGTCAATAGACAAGCTCTTCTCCGCCTACCAAAAGAACGGGGTGTCGGTGAGTCACCGAAGTCATCTTTCTGGAGGATCTGCCCCCCCACTAATGCACGGTTCTATTTCCACAGGCCACCGATGGATCCTATGAGGATCTGCGCGCCACAGGCGGCAAGCCGGCCAAGCAGAAGGTGCTGTCGGTGATTGACGGACGCCGCGCCCAGAACTGCACCATCCTGCTGAGCAAGCTGAAGATGAGCGACATGGAGATATCCAAGTAGGGCAACCACTGCTGCTCACTCTTTGCTTTAAAGAAAAAACTAACTTCCTTTAACTGTTGCAGAGCCATTCTCTCGATGGACAGCAACGAGCAGCTGGCTTTGGATATGGTCGAGCAGCTGCTGAAGTTCACGCCGTCGGCGGAGGAGCGCGCCCTGCTGGACGAGCACAGCGAGGACATTGAGTCGCTGGCCCGGGCCGATCGCTTCCTCTACGAGATATCCAAGTGGGTTCTTGGGACTATAGAGGCTACCGGGCAGCCACTAACCATGTGTTCTTCCTTTGCAGGATCCCCCACTATGAGCAGCGTTTGAAGAGTCTGCACTATAGGAAGCGCTTCATGCTGACGGTCAATGACCTGATACCGCGCATCACCAGTGTAATGGAGGCGTCACGTGAGGTGGCCCGTTCCCGGCGCCTGCGCAAGCTTCTGGAGCTGGTCCTGGCTTTGGGTAAGCTTCCCTGCCCCCAGAGTTCTCTGTTCTCCAACTTAAACCAAATCTTTGGAATATTTTAGGCAACTACATGAACCGTGGGGCACGCGGCAACGCCTCCGGCTTCCGTCTGGCTTCGCTCAATCGTTTGGGTGATACCAAGTCCAGTGCCGCCAAGGGCACCACCCTGCTGCACTATCTCGTCCAGGTGATCGAGCGCAAGTTCAAGGACCTGCTCAAGCTGGAGGACGACATTCCGCATGTCCGTGAAGCGTCCAAGGTGTCGCTGGGCGAGATGGACAAGGATATTCAGATGCTGCGCACCGGCCTGGCGGATGTGGCCCGCGAAATCGAGTTCCATCGCAGCTCTGGGCCCGCCCAGCAGGGCGATCGCTTTCTGCCGGTTATGCGCGAGTTCCATGCCTCCGCATCGGTTCGCTTTGCGGAGCTGGAGGACAAGTTCCAGGACATGAAGACCCGCTTCGATAGGGCCGTGCGTCTGTTCGGCGAAGATGGTTCCGTGTTGCAGCCGGACGAGTTCTTTGGCATCTTCGATTCGTTCTTGGGCGCCTTTGCGGAGGCGCGTCACGACAACGAGAGCTTCCGCCGTCGCCAGGAGGAGGAGGAGAAGCGAGCCAAGCAGGAGGCTGAGCTCAAGAAGCGCACCATCGAGCGAAAGAACAAGACCGGCCTGATGAGCAGCGTGGCCCGCAATCTGGGCCTCAAATCGGGCTCGCCGAACTCGGGGCCGGATTCGCCAGCAAAGGGCGCCGCCGGCGGTGACAACAAGGGCGAGTTCGATGACCTGATCTCGGCCCTGCGCACCGGTGACGTCTTTGGCGAGGACATGGCCAAGTTTAAGCGATCGCGCAAGGCGCGCGTACTCAACGGCGGCGGTGCCCCAGCCACGGGACACACATCGCCGCCGCGCCATGGCAGCCTGCAGCGCGAGGAGAGCGGCCGGGAGCGGGAGCGCACGGTGCGGCGTCAGTAGGGGGAATGGGAAGGGGACTGTGCCCAGCCCCGAAATGTAACATAAAGTGGTATGTTTTCGATGAATGTGCGCGCAAGTATTTTTTTTTTGTTTTTTTTTTTAATTATTGTATTTTTTGATACATCGCAAAGACACACACACACACTTTTTGTAATTATTTATATATACTCTATATACTATATGCATTACAACTACAATTTACGTATATATTATATACATATGTATGTTACACCTAAATCTATATATAGAGCACGTCTAATAAGTATAAAACGTAAACGTAAAGCTCGGCTAATGCAAGCGTGAAACCAAATTTTGTACCATAACTCCAAGATCCAAAATCAAAGCGTAATAATTGTAACTTAAAGTGTAGAGAGAGAGAGAAGTGTTATGGAAGAGGGAGCGGATCATCAAATATGTACGCCTATATATCGCTTCGATTTCATCTGGACATCCGTGGACTCGCCGGCAAGCACCTGGAAATCACCGGAGTCGCGTCGGAGTTGGACAGAAGAGAGGAAGGGAGCTCGCGGGCCTGCCATAAAGTCATGTTCATAATTAAGGTCTCTTACTGTTTGTTTTCTTCTTTAATTTCCATTTTTTTTTTTAGCACGAGATCATCCAGTCGATCGATTACACAAACATAAAAACATAAAACATTTTAAAGCGCATTATATAGGACGTACTCTTCGCATGCGGAGAGGAGAAAGCTTCTTCTATTGAAAATTACACCCTAACTATTAACAAATTATAATAAACAATTATTGCGAATGAAAGTAAACGCAACTGGTTGAGTTTGTTTTGTTTAATTGTTAAGAGCAGCCAATAAATAAAGGTAGGTGATAGCATGCAGATAATTATTGTTCAACGCAAATAACTGTTATTGCATCGCTCAATCAGCTGATCGGTCATCACGAGCTCACACAAAAATTCACCTATTTTCGCTTGTATGCGTTAGTTTGGTACCAGGCGAACAGGAACGGCAGGCAGTGCCGGGGCCCAGCAGCAGGTGCACTGCGATCAGCTGTGTTTGCTCATCACTAACGCTCAAGCTAACGGACCGCTTCCGTCTTGTGACCAATCAGAAGCCTTCCTCTATGTTCCCCGCTTTTACGGACCGTTACTTCAGGATTCTTAAGTCAGCTGGACAGTTGCTTGCTGATGGCTTCTGCGCGCCTGGTACTAGCGGTGGAGAAACATCGATGTTTTCGACTTCGAAGTTCGAACGCATGACGTAGAAGGTGGGAGCGAGCGGCTGGCAAGGCATATAAAAATGTACTTATTTTCGCTTGTATGCGTTATTTTTGTACCAGGCCAACAGAAACGGCGGGCAGTAGCCGAGGACCGGCAGCAAGTGCACTGCGATCAGCTGTGTTTGCTCATCACTAACGCTCAAACTAACGGACCGCTTCCGTCTTGTAACCAATCAGAAGCCTTTATCTATGTTCCCCGCTTTTACGGACCGTTACTTCAGGATTCTTAAGTCAGCTGGACAGTTGCTTGCTGATGGCTTCTGCGCGCTTAGTATTAGCGGTGGAGAAACATCGATGTTCGCGATGTTTTCCGTTTTCATTATAGCGCGACATATGTATGTACATATACATACATATTTATGTACGTCTTGAATTCTCTTAATCTAAGGGATCAATCAAATAATATAAATCGGCGCACAAAAAACCCTAAGCCCCCCCACCCATAAGGTTTTAATTCCTGACGAAGCAGCAAACACACATCGGCGGGATGGGGAACGAACCACCGCTCGAAGGCGGACGCGGGACCATCTATTTGTGCCGTCGCGTCGTTCGACCTTGGGCGCCAAACGAAATCGAAATGATGGGAGGTGGAGGAGGAGGAGAGCTCTAGCTCGCTCTTGGCATTATTTCTGTGTCATTTTCATTTGTTGACTTTTGCAAAATGCCGCATAAATCAAAACGGGCGCTGTCAAGGTCCCGCTGGTCCGTGGTGGCACGAAAACGCAGGGCGCAGGGGAGGAGTCGATGAGGCGTTCCGATGCTACTTCCGCGCCATCGACGCCGCCTCTGACGCACTACGTCGAGAGTGCTTCTGCTGCTGCTGCCGCTACGTATGTACGTCGACGTCGTCGTCATCCCACGCCACCTGATGCCCCTCTCCAGCGGAGCGACGAAGGAGACGCCGCCGCTGTGCGTGCGCCTTGGCCAGCTGCCAGTTGACAGCAACCGCGCCCCCCCTCACGCCCCTCACGCCACCCACTACCACTACTACGCTTCCATTCCGCCTAATTGGCCCGCTTTCGTTGCGTGCCTGTCCATCCACTGGTAAGGATGGATCGGAGGAGGAGGAGGGGAACAGGTTGAAGTGGTCAGTTAGAGAAAATAGTTTTTAATGAAAAGTTAATACCCTTTTTTATTTTTATAAATGTTTTTATTTGCAAAACAAAACATTTTTAATTGTTTTTCTTGCAAGTTACGAGGATATTGAGTTTTAAAACCACTTTTCCCACCATTTAGCCGTACGTAAGCCACTGGGGAAATTATTGGTGGCTCAAGCCTCTTTATAAGGGGATATTTGCGAGCCAGACTTTCAGCCCATCCAGACACAAACCAAACAGGTTGGCGCACCATGCAAAAGAGAGAAGTTTGATCTTAAATTAGATAAAAAATAAATAATACTACTGCAGAATATCAAATGTAATTTAATATTTAAAATATGGAATATACTTCTTTAGTCGCCTAAAAATAGTTTTGTTGTAGTTTGTAATTTTTTAAATATCAGAAATTGTAAACTTCTATTGACAACATCTTAACTAACATTCTTAAAAGTTTACTTACAAGTTTTAAACAACTGCTGCCTAAAAGTATACTAAATTGTTATTTTTTGTTGTTTTAATTTGTTTCTAAAGTTGAACCTTAAGTCCACGATAGAGTTTGTATATTTTTTTTATCGTGGAAATAGTTTACAATAAGTTTTGTTGGTAACAAAAGTATTATATTAATAAGATTAATATTAATGAATTATTTTTATAAATATTACTAAATGTCCAATTGCTAAATATATATATACTCGTATATACATATATGATAATATATTTATAAAAGGTGACAATATCTTATTACAAAAGATAAAATTGTTAGTTTGATTTGATTTAAATTATTTACTTTACTGCTATATTTTTATATTATTATTATTGAGTGACTCATAAAGGCAGCAAAGTTGTTAACCAAATCCAGACTTCCATCTTGGCCGTGACAAGATTGAGTGAGCGGCTGTGACCATCCCCTAATTTCCCATATTTTTCCGAAGACAAATGACAATCGCTTTTGGATGATGGCCGGCCGCCTGACCTCTAGGCCGCTTACAAATTACGAATATGCTTTGCATATAGAATCGCGCGATCCGACCGATGCTATAAATATACGTTCTGAAGAAGAAAAAAGAATAACTATTACATTTGACGATCGCCAATTTCCACTTGCCACTTGCTCAGCTGCAGCTGAGTAATACCCCGAAATGCGGTGCTTTTCTTTCTCGGTATATATGTATTTTCTTTGTGGGAAAATAAAACTCGTGTATATGAGATGGAAAATATAATGAAAAATGCGCGGCACATGCCGCCGGCTGTCCGCTGTTCCCCCGCACCACCACCATTCTCCTACTTTTGCGGAGAAGAGCAATATCGACGAAATGTGCTCGGCGAGTGTCAAAAACGCGTCAAGATCAAAGCGAGCACGAAATTTCACCGCCCATTTTGCCAAATGCAACAATAAATTGGCCAAACAGCAGCAACAACATGGCCCGAATACGAGTATCCATGACAATGATGGTCGGATAATTAGCTTAAATTATGAATATTAATTATGAATTATTCCTTGAACTTGTTCTTTGGCTAAAACTATCAATTTGATATTTGGGATCAGCAAAGGAATGTTTCCATTATGGTTGATGTCAGGACTACATGACGGTGTAAAGATAATTTCCCCATGGGTTTGTGTTGCAGCTAACCAAACACCTGGAAAACACCTGAATTTCCCACGAATTTCGCACGAATTTCGCACGATTTTCAAACGATTGGAAAAT
Organism: Drosophila parvula; assembly: GCA_018904695.1. Taxonomy (NCBI): domain Eukaryota; kingdom Metazoa; phylum Arthropoda; class Insecta; order Diptera; family Drosophilidae; genus Drosophila; species Drosophila parvula. The sequence continues at coordinate 2,555 of JAEIIG010038184.1, read as the reverse complement.
ACATTTCGATGCTAGAATGTTCGCCACAGCTGTGCACGGATTTTACCTCCTCCTTTGGCGCGTACAAAATTGCATAAAATGTTGTTTGTTCAACGATTTGCGGCCCACTGCTGCCATATGTCCGAGTGAGTCAGGACGGGATTGGATTGGATTGGATTGGATTGGATGGGAATCGACTTGCAGATGCCATTACTGTTGCGGCATAATGAGACAAAAATCAATGCATTTAAATGAGCCTGATTACACCGACATGCTGGCCCTTGCGAGTGCAGTGTGGCGGCACGAGGTGTGGGCGGTAGCCCTGAGAGGCTTTCCATATGGCGCTTTTCCGACACGCAACGCTCATGGACTGCAACGAGCTTTCTATGGTTAGTTTCCCAAGATTCCGTTAAGGTTAAGCCAGTTAATTAACTGTCAGTTAGAGTTAGAAAGAAATAAATAGATTGATTTGCTTAATGTCAGGTTAATAGTACTAACAGAAGGTTATTTGTGTTATCGAAGGCACTGTAAGATCCACAAAAAGTTGAGTTAAGCGCATAATTTGTTCTGTAAACACAGGATTGCTTTGATCTCAACTATGAAAAGCATTTAAATATCTTTTCTTGATGCTTAAAAATTCAATTATTAAAAGTTTCTTAAGTGAACGATCGACCCTGTTATTAATATTTTCTTAATCCCCAAAAACCGGAACTAATATCTTGTTCTTCGATTCGTAAGCAGGATACAAGTTGGTGTTCCTTGAATAATAACAAATAAGAAAAAAACAAACTGTTGATTGGTAACTCAATAAATTCAAGTCCCTGTTGCTGCTTTTGCAATTATCTTTCCGTGTCTCAGCCCGACACTCCACCCAGTTCTCTCTCCCGACTTCCCAAATTATTTGGATGAAAACAGAAAACCGAAACCGACACCGAAACAGAAACAATAATAATATAATAATCAAAACATTTTAAGCGCCTGCCAAGGTTGTCCGCCGGCAAACAGGTCTCCTCCGAGTCATGCTGGCAGACTGCCGGATGCCCTACTGAGGGGGGTAACTACTTACTGGAGAGGGGACAACAGCAACAAAAGCAACCACTATAAACAATAAACAATAGCGGCGACACAAATTAAACAATAACAAAAGGGGGGAGGGCAACAACAAAAAAAAAAAAAGGCTGAGGGGGTAAGCGCCATCACAAAATAAGCAAAAATGACAGGCAACAAATTGTGGAGCGACGCTGTTTTTAACATTCTGTTTCAGCTACGAAATGTGCACTGAAAACAATTAATAACAACCTTAAATCATCCCTAATATAAGTGTTTATATAATCACTTATATAAGGAATAATTTAAGGTTGTTATTAATATTAATATTAATAATATATGAAAAGATCGAAGCATTATCGAAAATGTTATAATAAATATGTATACTCATATCGATATGAATATTGGAATTATTTTGTTGTTTCCTTATTTTTAAATGCGGTAAAAATTACTACATTTGTTAGCCAAATAAAAATAAACATACAAAAGTTTTCCAAATTTAAATTAATGTTTTTTGGGCCTAGTAATGTTTTTTTTTTTGGAAACTTTGTTTTGTCCCAAAAACTTATCAAGTATACATATCGATTAAAATCGATATTTTATGCGCATATTTAGACTTTCTTGTTGACATCTAATGGCCAAAAAGCAAACGATTCAAATATATTCAATTTCAGCAATAAAATACTAATTAAACAATATTGAAATATGGCGAAAAATTTCAAATGAAAACAAAACAAATTTATACATTTTAAAATCATTAAAATGGAAAATAAATATTCCGAAAAAATATTAATGTTTTATATATAATATATTCTATGTAGATTTCTTATCCTAATAAAAAATAGCACAGGAACGCTTTCCAAATTAAATTTAATAATAATAATAATAATAATTTAATAATAATATTTACGCTTAGTTGTTATAGTTTTAAAATTGTTTAAAATATGATAATTAAAGTAAAAATGAAAATGACTTGCTACTTTGCTCCAATATTTCTCACCGTGTGGCTTCTTTCGCTTCGCTATTTTGCCCGCTTTGTTGTTCTCGAATTGTTGCTTTTTGCGTTAGTTTTGATTAATTAATTTCCTGACTAATTCATCCACAATGCGCGACTCGCTGGAGCCAGCAGTAACGGCGGCAAATGTGCCAAAAAAAATACAAAAAATAAAAAAATTCAAAAATAAGAGGAGCTGGAATGCAGGGAGCTGGAGATGAAAAGCGGGTAATTGCGAATAATTGGAAATGATTGTGTTTTGCTTTTTGGGTTGCGAAAAATTCTTCAGTAGAGCAGAGCAGCGAACCGAAAGAGAAAATGGAAAACTTAGCAAGGGAGTTGGAAAAACCTATCAGCTATATTCCGATTTAAGGAACAACAAATTTACAGCATCGATATATCGATCTATCTATCGATGCTCAGCTTTGACAACTTTCATGCCGAGACAAAGAGCAAGAGAGAGAGAGAGAAAGAAAGAGAGAGATTTTCAAAAGCTGCTACAAAAGATGTTCGCACACAGCTGATCGGCCTTCTG